>LGRX02017597.1:32989-86659 GCA_001247695.2 Cymbomonas tetramitiformis
GGCCACGGACCGGCTATCCGACATCGGGTACTATTGGGACATGAAGGATGGGCCACATCATGAGTATCACAACTTGAAGAAGGGAGTTATCCAACATGGAAAATGATCGGGAGCTTTGGGACATGAAGGAAGGAAGGAACGGAGGAAGGATAGAGTGACATCAGAAGGGCTATGCATTAAAAGCAAACTCAAATTCAGGCAACAAGGATGATGGTGCGAGGAGTGGAAGGCCATGATGGGAGACATAGGAGATTGAGAACTGATAGTGAGGACGAGAAAGTAGGCCCACCGGAATGATGCGGTTCGTCCCCCGGGGAAGCAGCTGAACGAAAGCGGAATCCCCCAACAATACCTGCTAGGCATTACCGACATCGCAGTGCTTTAGTGGGTATCTAAAGGTGTGCAAAAGTGAAGCGGTGCAATAGTAAGCGAAAGCATCTGCAATGTCAGGGTACTGATTGGTCATCGCCTCCACTCAACCTATGGCAGGTGCGCAACTGTATTGCCAGGTGTAGATTGGTCATCGCCTCCACTCAACCTATGGTAGGTGCGCAACTGCATTGCAGGTGTAGATTGGTCATCGCCTCCATCAACCTATGGCAGGTGCGCAACTGCATGCCAGGTGTAGATTGGTCATCGCCTCCACTCAACCTATGGCAGGTGCGCGTCTGCATGCCAGGTGTAGATTGGTCATCGCTCCACTCAACCTATGGCAGGTGCGCGTCTGCACAGGTGTAGATTGGTCATCGTCTCCACTCAACCTATGGCAGGTGCGCGTCTGCATGCCAGGTGCAGATTGGTCATCGCCTCCACTCAACCTATGGCATGTGCGCGCAACCTATGGCAGGTGTCTGCAGGTGTAGATTGGTCATCGCCTCCACTCAACCTATGGCAGGTGCGCGTCTGCAATGCCAGGTGTAGATTGGTCATCGCCTCCACTCAACCTATGGCAGGTGCGCGTCTGATGTCCAGGAGGACGGGAGCAGAGTTTCACAACAAAAGGAAGACTAGCATTGTGACCTACCAATGGGAGTGAAGCGAAAATGTGCAAAACGTTGTAGTTTCCAAATTCGTGATCCACCCTTCCCCCTAATCCTCCCACGATCAAGATCTTGGACTGTCACAGCAAAGCCGTCTCCGACCCCGTGTCAAGACCCCTACCGAAAGTAGGGTACTATCCACATACAAACAGGCGATGCAGGCAACTCGGGATCTCCTTTAGTTCAGAAAATGCCCTTGTCGAACCCTAAGGCATCGATATTCTCATCCTCACCAAAAAAATGGTGCGAAGATCCCATTCTTCCTACCAACACTCTCACCAGCTCAAAGCAGGCATATCATCACCGAGCGCCCTGTCCTGCCTGTTACCCGCCTCTCCACAACCTGGTCTGCAGGTCGCCCACCAACCAGCCTGCCTGCCGCCGGCCAACTGGCCTTCCTATCGCCTATCAAATAGGCTGCCTAACGCCCGCCAACTGGCCTGCCGATCGCCCGTTACGTAGCCTGCCTGTCGGCCGCTACTCCATGCCACCTAGCCGGCATGTCACCCAGCACCCTACCCTGCCTTTCACCCGCCACTCCCGAGCACCTGCCTTGCCGCTCGCCCGCCCATTCCCTGCAACCTATCGTGTGCACACTGTCCGCTGCTACCATGCCATCGGCACTTGTCACCTCGTTCACACTGTGCGATTACAGAGTTCAAGCAACGATATGTTGAATGTATGCACCAGCAATCGTCTTAGCTGAGTGTGGGGGATCAGGGAAACTGTGTTTCAAGACTGCGCGCTTGCACGGTTGCAAGGGTTTGACGAATAAGAAAGGGTTTTCGGACAGGGATAGCCTCGGGAGATTGGTGCAGTCCTACCTGGCACAGCGAACTTCGTGGTTCTGAATCCAGTTTGTCCTCTAAGAACGCGATACACTGATAGCAAACAGCCAAACTTGCTTAGCTGCTTGACCTCAGGTGTCAGCACACGAAGCAGCGGAACACATGCGCAGCTATCTGCGTAAGAGCTTGAAATAGTAAGAAGGCTCGGTGAGGCGAATTTAGAGCCGTGCAGATAAAAGCTCTTGTGGATACCTTGTGAAGATCGGTTGTATCTTGATCGCTTGCTTTATCTATAACAACTGAACCCTGCAACCAACATGCGAGCAGGAACGTGCCTCACGTCATTCCCACCCACATGCGAGATGACAAGTTAAAAAGAAGCGTCCCCCCCATATGGAACTTAGCGGTGGACTCTCTTGGAATATATCACTGGTTACTTTCAGCCAGTGTGAGAAGATAGGAACGCGCCCGTGCCGCATAAAACGCACGAACGTCGGGACGCAACGAGTCCAGATCGCCCACGATCACGTCAGGCACAAACCTGCGACACAGTAGAATCAGAACGTAGATGGCAAAGCTTTCCAAGTGGTTCAGAAGTTCTGGGGCGGTTCAAACAATCCGAGAAAAAGATTTGGAGGGAACTACTGCTTCATTTTTGTTGGAAAGCGGACGCATATGGTCGAGGCTCCAATGTGGAAAGCGACGACTCAGATTTAGCTTTGAACAAGCAAACCTTCATTTCTTTGTTTAAGCTTAGTTCTACTTGACGTATTCTCTCGTACATTTAAGCGGTGAGCTCGGATGTTGTCACCTTTTACGCACTGCATCTGCAGACTCATTGGGGAAGTGTCCGGGCAAGTCGTCGAAGAGTCTGTTTGCACCTCCGTCTGCACAAAGTCGCAGACGCGCTGTTGGGGGCCAACCTCAGAACGCTGCTTGGCTCGAGAGAAAGTCAAAATAACAAACAAGCGACGGAAAGGTCCCATCCCAAGCATCCTAAACCTCTTCCAGAGCGGCAGTAAATCATTATCATACTCATTATTTGACACTAAGCAACATAGCAACTAAAATAAACCATGAGACGCACCGCGGCTCCAAACGGAAGGTGTGAACTTTGGTAAGTTGTAGTTCAAGACCACGAGAAAGTGCTTACAGTTATCTTCGGTCGAGTGACCGCTCATGAAGTCCGTAACATGCAAGTATTCGCCAGGCGGATGATCATCAGCACCCATAACTAATCAGGCTGATTGTGCGGTTCTGCTCTTTTCCGTCGAGTTCGTATGCTGTGTACAGAGCGACCAATATATGATCTATCGGTGGCTATTGTTGACAGTTTCCCTTGGCGCCTTCAAATGTGCTACAGAATAATCGCGATGCCGGGGATTTTTTCCACTAATAAAGTTATCCTCTCACGTTTGTACTGTATTTGTGCTAGTGCACCTAGTGCTACACTGTATCATGCTTTACCACCTCTGCTTTACACATCTTCATGAGTGTGGCAAAACGGACGTGAGATGAGGGAGACCAAACAGACGAGAGAGGAGAGAGTTCTGAGTTGGCCAGTTCAGACGACTCTATGAATATTTAATTTTTATTCCGCCACGTTCGACCGTGCCACCAATCCTGCGCATGGCAGCATGCGATGGGATTCCAGGCGAATCGATCCTATGGATGAAATGCGTAGTGGTAGCAAGACAGGTCCCAGCTGATGTGGCATAAAATGAGAGCTAAGGATGAAGACGATAGACGTAACGATGAAGCGCTTGTCAAAACGAAAAGGGAAACAGAGTCGTCGGCACTGAAACTGGTGCTGTAAAGACCAACGCTGGAGCTCGTAAGTGACACTGTGTCTTAGTAGCTCGTAGTAGTCCAACGTAAGTATTCCTTTCGCTTCTGAGATCATATCTCATCTGTACACTTGACTTGTTATAGTGTAGACGAGAGTTCCGGTTGCGTTGGGTAGTGGGACCCACGATATCACAGATAGTATATGATAACGTGCCGTAGTATATGACAACGTGCCAACATGAAGCTGCCGTCGCATAACGCCATATTACCACTCTCATAACAAAACTTGCTTCGAAAACTTGCTTCAAAACCGACAGCTGCATTAGTAGTGGCCCATCAAACAACGGATACGCTTCACTCTTTGACGGTGGTGTTTGTAGCGAGTAGTTTACAAATTTAGAAACATTCTCAATTTTCTCTATAACTTTTGCAATGATAACGTCCGCTCGTGTCACGCACCTTTGTCGAGAAGCGACATCGAAGAAATTCGTGCTACGACGGAAACTTACTCCTAAAAACGGGTATCTGCTTCTAAATTTTCCTCCACTAGTTCGCACTGCCTCGTTTTGAAAGCGAATCAAATCAATCTACGACGTGGCGCTTGATACTTAACCAACCTAATGCCCTAAGCAGTTCTAGCGCTAACTGCTATGAGTCAAGTGTACATGTTTTTCGCACGGTTGACCGCTGTAACCTGGTATGCGCTTCTGCAGTAACCAACCAAATGATCTGATACTTTCTTCTTCTATGAACCCAAAGTTGCTCAGTGCTGCCGCTGCCATTATGCGCTACGTTACAGTTACATGTCAACCTGAGAAACCTTCGGGACGTGACAGAGGTTCCTTCACCATCAGAAGTCGACGACTTGCATCTTGTACAACTGTTTGCTGCTCCGGATCTGAGCCGCGCGCTACCTCCAAAACTGGCGAAAAGACCAGTAGCGGTGGAAAGGCTTCTCCTCCGAGGTGCAACGCCATAAAGAAGTTCAAACTCCCAGACGGTTCCGAGTACTACGGGGAGACGCGCGATGGCCGGATCTGCGGCCAGGGTGCGTGGCGCTCAGCCGCGGGGGAGACATATGTTGGGGACTGGATGCACGATCAGTTCCATGGTCACGGGCGCTATACGGATGCAGACGGGAACACGGTCGAGGGAGGCTTTGAGCAAGGCGTCTTAAACGGTGTCGGAACATACCACTACGCTGATGGGCGTGCGGAGGTGGGATCGTGCCACAGAGACACGTATTACGGCCTCTCTCCTATTTGATATTTGTCCTTTGAGCCTAGACATAATGTATTTTTATATGAGCTATGAGCGGTAACTCTTTCAAAAGAGCTCGGCCTCGCGCACGTTTCAAGCGTTGTGTTCCGTTTGTCTCCAGGTGGGGACCTACGCACGGGGCGTCGACACCGGTGAAGGTGCACGTTTCAGCGATTGTGTTCGGCTTGTCTCAGGTGGGGACCTACGCTTTTTGGGGCGTCGACACCGGTGAAGGTGCACGTTTCAAGCGTTGTGTTCCGCTTGTCTCCAGGTGGGGACCTACGCACGGGGCGTCGACACCGGTGAAGGTGCACGTTTCAAGCGTTGTGTTCCGCTTGTCTCCAGGTGGGGACCTACGCACGGGGCGTCGACACCGGTGAAGGTGCACGTTCAAGCGGTGTGTTCAAGCATGCTCCAGGTAGGGACCTGCGCACGGAGGCGTCGTACGGTGAAGGTGCACGTTTCAGCGTTGTTTTCCGCTTGTCTCCAGGTGGGGACCTGCGCACGGGCGTCGACACGGTGAGTGCACGTTTCAAGCGTTGTGTTCAAGCTTGTCTCAGGTGAGACCTCGGGCGTCGACACCGGTGAAGGTGCTGCGTTCAAAGCGTTGTGTTCATGCCAGGTGGGGACCTACGCGGCGTGTGCAGTGGGGTACACGTTCACTTGGCGGTTGTGTTCCTTGTCTCAGGTGGGAGACCTCGCCCAGTCGGCCCCCGGTGAGTGCACGTTTCAAGCGTTGTGTTCAGCTTATCTCCGAGTGGGACCTTTGCCGGCGATAAACTACGGTGAAAAGTCACCGCGATTTCGTGGTTGTGTTCAACATCTCCAGGTGGGACCTACGCTTTTGGCGTGGAAACACCGGTGAAGGTGTTCCAGCGTTATCATTCACAGCGTCTCAGGTGGGGACCTACGCTGCGGAAGCGACGGCACGGTGAAGGTGCGTTTCAGCGTTATGTTCAGCATGCCAGGTGGGGACCTACGCACGAGAGCGTCGACACACGGTGAAGAATTCTGCGGTTTACAAGCGGTGTGTTCCGGCACCTACGCACGGGGCGTCGACACCGGTGAAGGTGCACGTTTCAAGCGTTGTGTTCCGCTTGTCTCCAGGTGGGGACCTACGCACGGGGCGTCGACACCGGTGAAGGTGCACGTTTCAAGCGTTGTGTTCCGCTTGTCTCCAGGTGGGGACCTACGCACGGGGCGTCGACACCGGTGAAGGTGCACGTTGGAGCACGGATCGTGCTCTAGCCTGGCGGATGCGCAGCGGCGAAGTGGCTGGCGAGATCTCCTTAGCGGAGGCAGAGACAATAGCCTCCTCTCTCGGGCTGCCGGTGCCAGAATCCATCTACGAGCTGGATCAGGCAGCGCGGGCGAGGCTGCGTGAATCCGTGGCAAGCTTGAAGGAGGATAGCGTCCCGGATTTTGACACGTACTTGCCAGCCACGAGCCTCGACGGCAAGCGAAGCGGAGCGTTGATCGCGCACTCAAAGCAACCCCTGGTGGATGTGGCGGCGTGTGACGCAATAATTGCAGAATGTGAGGCACGTGCTGCAAAGCTCGGGGGTTGGACCACTGAACGGCACGAAAACTATCCGACGACGGACGTGCCTCTGCAGAGGCTGCCGCGAGCACTGGCCTGGTTCAGAAAGTCCCTTCTGCCCGATATCGCCTTCCCGTTCCTCGCGCGTGCCTTCGGCTTTGCGCTTCCCGCAGAGGAGGCCCGCATTGCCTTTAGGGTAATTGACGCCTTTGTGGTGAAGTACGACGCGGCGGCTGGGCAGCGGCTACTGAAGCCGCACCGCGACGGGTCTGTGTTCTCGTTCAACGTGGCACTCAACGACCTCGGCCAATACGAAGGTGGCGGCACCTACTTCCAGCAGCTCGAGCGCGCAGGCGATGTTAACGGCGCCGAGGAAGGCTCGCTCCGCTCACCACAAGGTCATCTGCTAGCACACTCCTCTGCATTATTGCATGGCGGTCACCCCATCACCTCTGGCGTTCGATACATCCTTGTGGCTTTTGTGACGGTGGAAGGCACGTACTCGGAATGGGCATACCGCTTCTATGAGGATGTGCGTGATCGTGATAAATCCAAAGAATAGTGCTGTTCCCGAATCGAATGTAGGCCCGAGTTTGAGGACTGGAATAGGGCTAGGCTGTATTCACATTTGTGTGCCGTTGGATCTTTGGGGTGAAATTAACAGCACGGGATTCATGCCGGCTGTCTCAGCTCCGAGCCTCTCGGTTTACCGCCACCTTGATGCAGTAATCTTAAAACTTTGAGTGCCTCATATTGGCCAACTCTCAACCAACTTTGTCCAGTCCTTCCGACTGGGGTGCCGAATGCTGTTCAAATGGAGTTATTTGGAGCAAGAGATGGCCATGAGAATCCAATCAGGAATGCGGTAAAGAGATGTGATAAAATATAGAATGCCAAGAGATCTTTTAAAACCCGTGATTGCGGTACAAACGCTCATATGAAATTATGACGGAAAATCGGCCCCTTTTTGGCAACGGAGACGATAAATCGGGGAACGGTTCAGAAATGATCCACGATGGAAAATCGAAAATCTCAGTCGTTCGATTTTTTCGATTTTCCCGTTCTGGTTTTGTTCGCTTTGTAAGCGTTCATTCCTTTTTCTCAAAACTTACGGGGGCAGTCGCGCAGCCTGTTTGACCGGTGTATATTACATAAAAACCATGATACTAAGCATGCGCATACATTGAATATTGATCCTGAGACTGTTAGTACCAAGTAGGTACCAACAATCTGAGGATCCGCTGACGCATTCTCCACATTTTGAGAATCCCCGCAAGCGGGCTACTTGCGCCCGGTTGCGGGGTATGTATTTTCTAGCAGAAGGGGATTCGTCAACAGATTCGTAGCGATTCGCCTCGCTAACAGCATTAACAAAGTAGGTACAGATTTGGAATGCCGAGACTCTTGCGCATCGATTGCCATCATCCGATATACACCGCGAGCGAGCGGGGTATAGCGGATGCTCGATTGAGCGTTCGGAGGGTTGAGCGAGCCAATTCACACGCAATTCTAAGATTTGCGTCAATTGTTATTAATAAATAACAACTGAACAGCACAGACCCACCAGTATGCTTCCTTAGACGCATACTAGTAGGTCTGGAAACACCCCAAGCGCAAATTTTCATTTTTGCGGCCGGGAAAATTAATACCCTGACGCCGAAACCCTGAATTTTCGATCCCGCGGGACCGTTGCATCTGAGCACGTCAGAATTTCATATGAGCGTTTGTACAGTGCAGGAAATGTCATGACTTTTGTGTGTGTGAGGTATACTATAATCTGATATCACCACTTTGTAACATTATGAATCTGGTGCACTGGAAAAGTAGCATGCAATTTCCATGGTATGCTTAACACTGGCGAACGGCAAATATAATTTACTGGGCCAATGATGGTTGCCAACAATGGCTCGTTGCTGCGCTGGTGTGTCACGTAGGGAACATTATCCCGAAAACATATGACTGATGACACCAATAATTGATAAAGCGACCTCGACAGCATAAAGACGTGACCTTCTTATACCGTATGGCTACAATCATATCTTATATGATCATATCCACTCTTAATCAGCTTGGAATCACAGACGTGCCAGCATGGATTGAGCTATACACGCGAGAGTCTACACTTGAGCATTGGCAGCATAAGAAAGCGTCGACTTTCAAGTATGCTACAATTGAACTTTCGATTTTTGCATACCCATGCAGATTCCCCCAAGTTCTTCACGGCCAAGATGTTCTCGAGTCAAAAATTTGACAAAACACTCCAGAAAAGGCAACTCGAGAAGCTGACAAACCACAGGTGTCTGAAATTTGAGATGGCCTTCGATTAAACAATGATGAGGATGATTAATCAATTGTAGGCTTGTGGTAGGACAACCAAACTTTGCCGCCCGAAACATCGAAAACCCCACATCACAATTAGCACGCGTTCCGCTAAAAATCTTGAATCCCATAGGGTACACGAATTAGTTTTTTTACGAAAATAATATCCCAAAGCGGTGGTAGGTAACTTACAATAAAGTTTCTGATACTTCTCTCTATATATTAAGGTTGTGGTTATACCTAGCTGCACGTGTCGGCGGGAGCCGACATGCTCCGGGGTAGAATAGCCCGCCGCATGCGATTGGTTTTCAAAAGCAAAATTCTTTTTGAAATTTTCATAGTTTCCTTAGTAACAAATTACTTGCACTTTGCACCTCGCGATTACGGAATATTCTATCGGAGAAAATGTGTCATTATTTATTGATGCATGAAACACGATAGTTATCAAAATGGCGAAATGGGAGAAACACAGCATACTTCAGTCGAGCAAATATAAATATATAAATAATAGAACGATAACAAATGATACTTCAGCAGCGACAATAAATGGTGTCTTCGCATTCTATGAAAGATAATTTGCTATCCTGCTTCAGCAAGCGGTCGATGGTTTCTGAAACTGTGAAAACTTCGACTCGATTGTCAGTAGTGATGAACCGCAAAGCTGAAGTTGAAATGATGAGTAGGATAATCGTGAATGAAATAGTCTGCGCGGTATAAAGCTGGGCAATTCCAGTGAACCACGCTCCCCATGACAATAAGGGCGGCTTCCTGGCACAGATGCCTTTGTCGTTCCTGCAGCAGCGTGCTTGTCGATGCAACTGCCTTGGCTTTCGACCCGGTCGTTCTCATTGTCGAACATATTAGTGATTATACCCCAACCGGATATATTCGAAGTGAGCCCACACTCTCGTCACAAGGTTAGTCATTATTTTAAAATCAACCGTGATAAGGTCGGACGGCATGGGGTAGCGGTCCAAGACCGCTCGGTAAAACTCGGGGTCCAACCGGTCAAACAGTTGCTGCTCGTTACGGGTCTGCTCCGTCGGGCGCCAATCGAGCGCCCGATTCTCCGTAGCCCCTCATTTGTGTCGCACGGGTTATTTTATTTGTCGTGTCGCAAAAGATTCGTTTATATTAACGACGCTTCGCAGCTTTTTCAGAAATATGCTGTTTTTCATTTCGTTTCCCTTAAGGGGGCGAAACAAATTTCCTGGAAAAAAGTGACATCAACAGGCCACACCGCAGGAGCTGTCCCTCAAAAATTATGCCGTTGGAAATTTTCCAAAAATTCTGCCCATGTCAGCAGTCCTACCCCGGATTGTGTCGAGCGCTCGCGCTTTACCGGCCAATCATGATACGATAGCATCTCAGCAGTCCTACCCCGGATTCTTTCGACCGATCGGTCGTAACCGACAACGAGAGAAACGTTTAACAATTCAAAATTATACCACGAAGATATATATGCTGTTTTTCATCCATGTCAGCAGTCCTACCATGATTGTCGTGTCGAGCGCTCGCCTTTACCGGCCAATCATGATACGATAGCATCTCAGCAGTCCTACTCCGGATTCTTTCGACCGATCGTTCGTAACTGACAACGAGAGACACGGGTAACAATTCCATATTTTACCCCGAAGATATGCGGAATTTACAATTATGAATTTGTCGCAAAACTGCTCTAACAGGTTTACCGATCTCAACATCATCATCAGCAGTCCTACCCCGGATTGTTTCGCACTACAACACCGATCGTTAGTAACCGACGACGAGAGACACGGGTAACAATTCCATATTTTACCCCGAAGATATGCGGAATTTCCAATTATTTACGCATCTCGTCATTCAAGATCATCTCACCACTCCTATCGGCGGCGCGGCCCGGACAAAAGTGGATATGGTATGATCCTGGTCGGCAACGTTTTCATTTTTCTCCAAGCTCTTATCTTGCGCCTACCTGCTCGCTGTCTCAGCGCGCGGCTTGTGTTTTTGTTTGATTAATGATTTTTGCGCGCTACTTTTCTTTAGCGATATTTCTAATTGACCATGTTTTCGTGTGCATGCGTGGAACCCGGCGGGGGGGCGTTCCTGCGATGTTCTCACATGGGCCGCATCCCACCAGCAGCCCGTCCTGTGATATATGGATGATTGGAGGCCGTCGGGCGTGTTTGCATCCCGCCTGACGGTTTGGGTTCAATTTCCAACAGGAATTCTTCCTTCCTGAGCAGCGCTCTGTTTTTTTGCAGGTTTATGCTGTGCCTTTTCTGAAGGCGCCAGCAACGGCCATAGTGTATAATTCATGCTGTGCCTTTTCTGAAGCCGCCAGCAACGTTCCTGGCGGCATCTTTCCCTCTGGCCCTACTAAGCTGAAGGGGTGCTTGGAGACCGGCGGGATTCTCCGACGGGTTGGGTTCGATTCCCAACGTCTTTACTAACCAGCGTTTCGTTTTTTGCAGGTTTTGTTTTTTACGCCGAGCATCTTTTTATGCCGCCAGCAGAGTGCTGGCGGCATCCTGTGACTTCCAGCTCTGTTTAGGTTTCGCCGATTATTGATGTTCAGAATTTTAGATTTCCCACCCACTGTTCCGCTGCTGTTTTCAAAACGTCTATTTTGTACGTAGACGCCCACCCGAGGGTGAAATGCGGACAGCAGTTGGCTGTCGGTATTGGGTTCGATCCCCAACGTCCTGACTGATTCGCTGTTCGTGTGCTGCAGGAAACGTTCTGGTTCTGAAGATTTTGGAACGTGCGTTGTGCTCTAGTTTCCTAGTTTAGATTTTCATTTCGCCCTCGGGTAATTGAATCCTTGTATTAGAAACTAGCAGCCTAGTAGTAATAAGTAATTATGCTAATATGTTTCAAGAGAGTAATCGGTTTTTCTCTTTGTCGTATTTATCCATCTGAAATGCTTGCTTGCTTGCTACTCATGTATGCCTCGTGCTATATGAATGTCCCCAAGTGATCGTATAATACACCTGTGTTTTATGTATTCGCGGTACTACTCGTTCAGCAATTTTGTTTTTCAAGTCATAATCGCGGTACTATTCGTTTGTGTCCCCCCTAGCTTAATTTCATTTTCGGAAATTTTCTGTGAATTTTCACGACAGAAATGAGCGTAGCGCTCACGTCTGTCGCACCTGCGACAGACATGAGCGCCACGCTCATTTCTGTCGCACGGTATAATTACAGTTTGTCGCACGGTGCGACAAATAAAATAACCGGTGCGACAAATTTGAAGTGCTTCCCGATTCTCTAGCACCAGCCGGTGCTCCGTGGCAATGAGCGGCCGCGGGTCTACCTTGGCGGGGTAGCAAAGGGTGGCATGTTCCTCTTGGTGAGATTGACGCACACCTGGGGGCACGCACCCCTTAATGAGGCCCAAGAGTGCGCGACGCCCATCCCGCTCCGTCGAGGAGTCAGTGGACTCGAAGAACATCTCCGCCTGCGAGCCAGGCTCGATCAGCTCCGCCAGAGTGTCGTAGACGAGCTCGTTCACAGCCTCGATCACACGTGTGGGTTGCTCGAAGTCGAATGAAGATACGTCCAGACCAGCAGATAGAAACTCGGTCTTCAGGGCCACCACCAGCTTGCCAAGCTTGTCGATGTCCTTCGGGATGGCCTCGAAGCGTTTGTTCTTGTCCCCCAACACAGATATGCGGAGCGCCTTTCCCCATGTACGATGCCGGTTCTCTCTCCTGACGTCCTTGACCAGCTTGCGCTGGTCCACATAATGCTGCCTGTCCGCCTTGACGGTGTCGTCGTCATCCTGCTGCGGATCAGGTGGTGGCAGCACAGGTGGCGTCTGCGGAGTAGACGAATTCCGCACTGAATCTTGGAGGCGTATAGCTGCCTCCAAATCACTCCCCTTAAGAAGTCTGCGCTTAGCGCGCGTCGGCATTGGTCTAGAAGCCATAAATGTAAACTCCTTAGGCAGGTGGTGCTGATGGGCGCCGAGGTGGGGCAATGGGGCGGTAAAATCGGAAATGCCGGATGTAACGGGGTATCAACGTGAAGAAATAGAAGATTGCGAAGTGTAAAGGGTAGGCGCGCGCGTAAGCTCCCCCCACAGTGAGATGGCGTCCAGGGTAGCTAATCCGTAACGTAAATCCAACCAGCTGCAGCCCAATCACCGGCAATACAAATCCCACAGCGGCAGAGCCGCCTCCAACCGCATCTTAACCGCGCATACCGCCCAAACGCCCCACAGGCGCCCAAGCGCACCACCTACTCAAACGGCGAAATTAGCCAACCATGCCCTTAAGTAAGGACAATAAAAGCGTGGAATGGGTCCACGACCTAGTGAATATACCCCAACCGGATATATTCGAAGTGAGCCCAAATAGGTTGACTGTATTCAGAATATTGAGTCTGATAACATATATGATACCAAAACCTATAACCTAGGCGAAAGTCCCGAACGGTACCTAACGGCATGTGACACAGCGGTGACACACACGGGCAGCGGTACCCGAGTCAGATCGGACTAAGGGTCTAGTCAGGGGCCTATACCGGGACTCCCGGTCAGGGCTGCCTGGGCTAATCCTAACACATATCGCGAAAAACAGCCGATGACCATGACCGACTCGGTCATGGTCACCAGGTGCGTTGGACCATTACGCATTCCACCGTAGGTATCATATGCGGTGTCGCCCATCCGCAGCTTCAACCTTGCCTTACCAAGACCTTGACATGACAGGCTATATCGAAGTTATTCGGTCGTGTCTCAGCTTAAGTCTTGGGGCTATATGCACGGCCATGACATTGTTACGGTCTTACGGCAAGTGTCGCAACTACGACCAGGAATGATGCGAGTCACATTCATGAATGGAATACAGACTCCGATTTCAACTATATGTGCAACCGCAGTGGCGAACGAGATGCACCTCGAATTCGAATACTTGGGGAAACTCCGAGAGATCGGGCATGGTCACATCAACATAATAGCTATGACGATAAATATCGGTGGGCTCAGATTGGACATGGACAATTCGGAAATATACCTGATACGTAGTATAGATAGTGATGATAGGCTGAGAATGATTTAGCTAGATCTGCAGGTGGATGATCCGAGAAAAGCAGTATCAGCTTCCAAAAAGGGAGAGCTTGGACAGTATTCCTCCGGGCAATTTGTTTTGGGGGGGGATCAGTACACCAGGTCTGCAAATGGTAAATTTACTGTATATGGCCGAAGTAGTGTCTATATAGCCGTGACGGAGATAATTGTAAACAGTGTAAAAGAGTAATGATGTGCTGGGTATCGGTTGAGTGCGCCCGCATCTCGGTCGACAAACACATAGTTAATGTACTACATATTGAACAAGTGATTAATCTGTTGAACAGAGGAGTGGGGGGGGAGCCCACATGACGCGAAACGGGAGCAGCGAGTGAGATGAATGCCGCTCTCACAAGCTGGGAGCGCATTCAATTTGGAGATGAAATCAATATCATGGTGAAGATTGTTATCTGGATGACCTTTTGTGTGTTTTAAGTCTGAACAGTAATATATGTGGCTTGCAATCAAGAGGCCCACATTAACCAGTCGAGGTAAGAACTTATCGCACTATAAACACCGAGTCCACGCAAAAGCAGTTGTGGTGAGGCGGGGGCTCTTCAAGCCGTAGCCGAAAAAACAGTCAAAATGCTTGATCACGATTCAGTTTTGATACAAAACACAGAAGCGATCCGAGAAACGGTTAAGCAAGTGCCATTTAACCTGTGGGGTAGAAGCAAGCTTTCTGCATCGATAAAACATCTTGTCCTAAAATCTGTTTGATACTATTGATATCTCACCTGTAACCTCGACTCTCTTACCATTGTTACCCTTGGGTTACCTTTTTGCTTGCTTCGTTTGGGAATTAGGAATCATGTTGAAAAAAGTGCTGCCTAGCAATACGATGTTCATGAGACAAGAGCTGCAATAAATACCCATACATTTCCCTGGTACTGAACGTGAGGTTTCTTGGTAGCAAACTCCATCTTGAGGGCTTCTAGACAACTACACTTCGCAAAAAAGCATATGCAGTGATTCCCAAATGAAAGTCCATGGCACGTTACAGGTGGTTGTCTTCCACAGGAACACGGGAAGACGCCGCTGCTTCGGCTTCAGCCTCTTCTTCACTCGCGGGTTTGAAGAACCTTCTGTATATGTATACTGCGGAAGATGAAAGGAATAAGCACAAGACTGTTATGGTTATGCTTTGCCTCTCTGAAGTGTCCGGCAATTCGTTGAAGACGTCGAACCAAATATTCACGGCCACCCAAATGAGCATGACTGCAGCTACATACTTCGCCTCAGGGTAATCTTGGACTTTCTCGATCACGAGGACGTATACACTCCGCAGAGTGATGAGCGCGCCTACATTGGAAGTGAACAGGACAAATACGTCACGCGTGACTCCAATGATCGCCGCAACACTGTCGAAAGCGAAGATCAGGTCCAGCATCTCGACGGACAGCAGAGCAAGTAGAAGGCGCGTCCCCTGATAAGACACATGAAGAGGGTGCGTGAAACTTAGGAGAACTACGAAACAGCAGGAGGCTGAACCATTTATTCACTCCAAGGTGTGTTCTAGCATGTTCTAGCACTAGACGAGCAGCCGTGAGAGAGCAACGAAACATGAACAAGCAACAAACGTCTGGGCGGCAAGAGGTCAAACGAATACCAATGCACAAAAGCCAGCACACGGGGGCCAATATCCACAGAAACATAGGGAATCTTGCGCACTTCAAGTAACACTCTCTTATATATTGCGAGAACTAGAGGTTGGTATGGGAGAGCGTACCCTTTGTTTTCCGTTTATTATCGTGAAGAACTTGTCGGCCTCAACGGAAGCGGTGCAGAAACCCCAACTCTCAAGCTTTTGAATTATCCAGCTATCACCAACATTGTCTTCATCATCGTCCTGGGAAGGTCAAGAGGCACCACGCCACAAACACTCAAGCCACCAGAAAGTTCACGGGCACACCAAAGCACTCCCCATCCCCTAAGTTCACTTTTGCCAAAACGTTTCCGTTTCCTCCACCATTCGTCCTAAGCTGTTCCTGCTAGAACATAGAGCTCTTGAAAGGGACATCCTTTGAGATAAAGCAGGATTCCCCAGGCACATCCAACTGGGCCTCGATAAGCTGATCACAGTCTTGTAATAACAGGCGCACCAGGAACACTGTCTCGAAGGCCTTATAGATCAGCCATAAAGAAACAATAAACAAAAGCCACGATACGTTAGCTGCGTAGGCCAAAATAGTTATGAATATCACACGTGCGGGAATCGCAACGAGGAGTCCATAGTATAAACACCTCATCTGCGCACAAGCAAATTGCCACTTGTCAGAGCAGCCAGACTGCAATTTGAGCGTGTCAAAGGATGGGGAAAGTGCGAAGCAGCGGAATATACGGAAATTTGAGTACGGAACTTGACGGGAAAACACCTGTAAATCCGGTGGGATCTTGTAATATTGGAATATGAGATAGGCCACGAAGCAGTTATCTGCACTGAGGACCAGTTCGAGAAGGAAACATGCATAGAAATCGGCGAGGTTGCTGGCATGTGATGAGATTACAACCACTAACGAAGATGCCAATACTAGAGTCAGTGACAACGCCAGGTAGATATATGGTCGCCAAGAAGTAGACTTATTCTGACCGTCGACAAGACCTACATCTTCCTTGACGATTGGCTCAATCGGGTGGTAAGTTGAAACAGTACGCTCGTACATCGAGGTACGCTTAGAACTTCTTCTTGGAGTATCTAACGGCGCGGTGGGACGCCTTGGTCTCCCAGCTACATATTCGGAGTATTCCGAGAAGGTAGTACGATTTCGGCGGTTTTCATTTCGAGGGTCATGATTAATTTCCGGAGATCTTAGGGAAGAACCCAAAACAGCTTCTGATACGGCAAGGCGAGGCGCGTTCTGAACATCTGAATCGTCGCGGAAACTCGTATCCATCGTCAGGGGTGAGGTTTACTATGTCTCGGCTTTTCTGTTGCTCACTACTCACGTTCCAAAGGTTTCGCAAGGAACCAAGTACGAAGGCATCCTCAACTTTCGAAATTTAAGCAGTTCCTTTACATTGTGGTTATACGCTCCGAAGTAAAATATTCAATAACGCTTAGAAAATATAACATATTCAGGATCCAGGGGGAGAAACTGCGCCTTGTGTGCAGGCGAGGGGTGCTTTCGCTGCGGCATCTCAATGATATATCAATGAATGATGTGCAGACCAATGCAATCGGTCTATCGACAACGAACAAGAAACATCAACATGAACATATGCTATGGATAGTTTGGATACCCGTATCATGATACCTGTGACACGACTTAGTATTACAAGTGTCACGATGCGATGATGATGATGATGATGTCATGTCATCAGTGTCACATGAGGCGTCTATGTCTATGTCTGTTGATCTGTGTGTCACAGAATCATGCTTCACGTTCAGAAGTCCATAGAGAAGACATGCAAAAATACGGTTTGCACCTGGACATGCGTAACAAGCGACGAAGTCCGCTCAGTTATCCGTGTTTATTCTACCGTATACCTGTAAGCCAAAAGCCTTCGCACCAGCGAACCGTGGACACGAGTACATGTTTTATTTTCGCACCTTACAAAAATTCACCTGAGATATTTCACGCGCAAGCTTCAAAGCAATCGATATGGCGTCTCGCCTGAATTCTTGGCTGGCCCCAGTGACCTCAATGACAGCGGAAGTGGTGTCACCGCTACCGGCGATGGCTGCAGGAGCCAAAGCCCTCACAAACGTCTCAAGAAAAGTGATAAGCGATGCTCACTTTCTTGATGACGCTCAGTTTGAAGATGAGACACGAGACATAGCAACACTCCTCGGCAGTTTGAACAACTCTCAAAAATTGGAGGGCCTGAAGCGCTTGATAGCATGTATGAGCGTTGGACGAGATATGTCAGAATTTTTCCCGAAGGTGGTCGTGAACGTTGCCAATACGCCTTTCGAAGTGAAAAATTTAGTCTACATTTTCCTCACACGTTATGCAGAGAAGAAGCCAGATGAAGCTTTGCTGTCCATCAACTCCTTTCAAAAAGACCTTTCTGACTCCAATCCTCGTATTCGTGCTCTGGCCCTTCGTGTCATGTCCTCCATTCGTATTCACGTGACCGTCCCTATCGTGATCCTGGCGATAAAAAAATGTGCGTTGGATCCATCCGTATATGTGCGAAAGGCAGCAGCGCACGCTATTCCCAAAGTGTTCAAGCTTGATCGTTCGGTCTCTGAACAAGTTGTGGAAGTCATCGAGCTGCTGCTCAACGACCGTACACCCTTTGTTATCGGTTCCGCGATCGCTGCCATGCTAGCTGTTTGCCCCGAACGGCTTGACTTGCTCCATCCGCAGTACCGTAAGTTGTGCCGTATGATCGTGGACATCGATGAGTGGGGTCAAGCCCAACTGGTCAGCCTTCTTTTGCGCTACGCGCGTACTCAGTTTTGCAAACCCGATACCACTGCCAGAGAAATCACCGATAACACCGATGCGCATACTTCAACTGACGACGGCAGTAGCAAACCAGGGACCTCAGACAACGCAGTCACCGCGGCTAGTTTCAAGAGTATGCTAGCAAGAAACAAGGGTTTCTATGATGATGAGGAGGAGGGTAAGGAGGATGAGGACGCTTCGGCTGAAGATGAGGAAGAGGTGGAGGAGGTTGAGGAAAAGAAATCGAAGAAAGTGAAGAAAAAGGGGGGAGACAAATCAAATGCAGAACCAGGAAACGGTCCTCTGGACGAGGACCTCCTCCTCTTGTTGCGCTGCAGCAGGCCCCTGATGCAAAGTCGAAATGCCGCTGTCGTAATGGGCGTGGCTTCTCTGCACGTGTATCTCGCTCCTTTCGCGGAGCTGCCAAAGGTGGCTGCGGCTCTCGTCTTTGCTATGCGGACCTCCTCCCCAGAAGCTCAGCAAGTGCTCATTGCGAATATTGCCTCGATTGTAGCCGTCGTGCCGAACCTTTTCGCGCCCTACATGAGTTTCTTCTATGTGAAAGCCACAGATAGCTTCACCGTACGAAACCTCAAGCTCGAGATCTTGACCGCCCTTGCTACCAGCGACAACTCCAACGCGCTGTTGCAAGAACTGCAAGTCTACCTTAGGGACCCGGACAAACGTTTTCTCGTCTCCACCGTCCGCGCGCTTGGTCGATGCGCCGCACGTATCCCTTCCACATCGACTGCATGCGTACGCAGCTTAGTTGCTCTCACTATGCTTGCCGATGAACAAGTGTCAGCCGAGGCGGTCGTTGTGATTCGAACGCTTGTCCAGCAACAGCCCAAAGCGCACGGCGCTGTCGTACTTCGGATGGTGAAAAGCTTGGATCAAATTCAACCGCCACTTGCGCGGGCAGCAGTGGTTTGGATGGCTGGAGGGGATTTCGGTCAAGGCCCGGAGACGATCACCGTACTGCAAGACGCACACGCCAAAAAGTTGGAGCTTCTCGCTCCAGAGGTTTTGCGGCGCGTCGCTGCTAGCTTCTCCGACGAGACGAATGCAACCAAGTTACAGCTCCTTAATAGTGTCTCTAAGTTACGTCTTCGTCAGCCAGAGAATGAGCAGATCCTCGCTCTTCACAGCTACGTTCTGACGCTCGCCAAATATGACCGAGACTATGATGTTCGAGATCGTGCCCGGTACCTTCGCTTGCTAGTGCCGCCAGCTGGGGAGGAATCCGAGCCTTCCGCGCTCGCAGCTCACGCAAACGCAATTCTCTTTTGCCCGAAGCCTCTGCCACCACTGCCTGCACTGAGTCCAGCAAGAGGAGCGTTTACACTTGCCACCTTGTCCCATATGGTTCAGCACTCCGCACCGGGATATTTTGGTCTGGCACCGCATCCTTCGGTTCCACCACCAAGTAGTGTCAGGAATCCGCCGGTGGAGAGGAAGTCTGACCTTTCGAAGAAGAAGGGCAAAAATGCCGAGCCCGTCGCCAAGGGACTTGACGGGTTCTACAACAGCGACCAGGATGAGAGCTACACTAGTGAGGAGGACGACGATGACGATGAGGAGGACTCTGATGAGGAGTCTGAGGAGGAGGAGGAAGAATCTGAGGAGGAGGAATCCGGGGAGGAGGACGAGGAGGACGAGGAAGATGAGGAGGACGAGGAGGACGAGGAGGACGAGGAAGACGCAGAGGAGGAGGAAGAGGAGGAGGAAGGTGAAGACAAAGAGGATGCGGAGGAGGAGACTGTGGAGGTGGAAGTCCCTCCTGTGGCTACACCAGAGCAAGAAACCGAAGAGGCTACTGCTGAGGAGGAAAATGCCGGCATACCAGCTGCAGACGGCACAGAAGGGGAACAAGCCGAGGTTGCTTGAGTATTGGATTGTTTTCAGCTAGCAAGACAGACGCATTCTTTGGCTTTGGCTGTGAGCAGTCTTACTTGGCTGTGTGTTTACTTTCCCAGTCCTTTTGTGGCCAACAAATAGACCCTTAGACCTTTTTGGAGACACAAAACCTTATTCTGCAAACTGTGTATTTCCCTTATCTGAGCAGTTTTATCAAGGCATTCAGTAAGAAGTGTATCGGCATACATTTGTAAATGCTTTACACACACAAGTTTTTTGAATAGTGTACGCTCGTTTTGGTTTTGCTGTAAGACTCATGTATGGGTTGATACACTTATGGATATGTCCCCTTACAAGAAAATGTGGGTGGGTCAAGATAAATGTTCACGATTTTATGATTGGTATGGAAGGGTGTCACCATTCATATTCTTCACATGCAAATACCGGTTAAGGCTCGCTGAAACTACGCACTGAACACTTGAATAAATTCGGGCGCGCATTTTATACAGTACCTGTGCTGGATGACTTATCGAATATCTTCGTTTCCTGCTGGCATTTCTCATCATGAGTAGCTCATGACATTCCTTTCAATATCTGGTTCATCATTCCCCCTCTAACACTATCACACACACAACGTTCCGAAGTGTGTGCTGAATCCTTTGATCCCCAGTGTGGGTACAGAGTGCAGCCGATCTTCTACGGTTTTTTTGGTGCCAGAGGAATCGCTCCAAGGATAAGCAACGCATCACACAGCGTGCACCAGCGCATACATATGAGCATGATAGGTGGCTTCAGGTGTCTCCTTTGTGAGGGTAGATCTCCGTCCTATGGTGGACACCTGTAGCTACTTTTCGGACATTAATGCAGAACAAAATGAAGCATCACATTGGTGCATTTCTCAAAATGCTTTGTTTTTTAGCTACGAAAGCTTGGCATGATATCGAGTAGCATTGGAGACACTGTGAAGGTCTTATGATAAAAGCATCTCCACCACGGGTCGAACGACATGTTGCAATCTTTTATAGAACATGATGCACACACAAAGAAACTGCGAGTGCCCAGGGCATATATGCTTCCGTCGAAGCAGCAATATCGTGTCTTGATTATCGATTGAAAAAACAAATAATTGCTTTGTCAAAAAAGGGCCTATGTAAGGAAAGCAATAAAAACTATTGCTTGTTCAGGTCAAACGAATTTATATTGAGGGTTAAATGTGCATTGCGCGTAGGCAAATGCCATATATGGTAGTATGCGCATAGGCAAATGATTTTAATGTAGAATGCGCGTAGGCAAATGATTTTAATGTAGAATGCGCGTAGGCAAATAATTCTAACGGTGGTCTGCGCGTAAGCAAATAGTTTTAATGGTCATCTGCCCGTAGGCAAATGAAATTAATAGTGCGATATCCGTAGACAGACCGTGAACAATCGGGATAGTGCAACGAGTGCTGTGTTCGGGATATACCTGTATACAACTGTATGCCGAACACAATACAAGTGTGCATATTAATTCTTCGGTGTCCTAGGAAGAACATGCGTCTTGCGCACGCAGGATCCGTTCTGATTTTAGGAGTCTGGACGCGGCGCGTTAGAGGGGGTGATTGGGCATGCGTCGAGTCAGCGGCTCGACGCATGCCTAGCAAGGAAGCACAATAAACAGTATGAGCATATCACACATATTACGTATGCATACTATAAACATCATGAGAACCTGACAGTGTACTGTCAGCTCTCGCGGAAACGCGGATGTCGTCAACTGCGTCCACGTTTCCGCTAGGGTTTCTTTCCTCAACTGCGCACTCGCTTGCAAGCGAGCGTGCGCATCGGGTGAGGGAAGCGTTAGCAATAACAGGTTTCACAAACGATCTCACAACAAACGACAAACCAGCAAATAACCAAATATTCATTATTAAAAAAAAATGTTGGCGACACCAAGCCCGCTCCAGACCGTAGTCGAGCGTGCAAAAATGGCTGACTCGGACACCCAGGTCTCTCAGCTGTGTACACTCAGTGCGTTGTGCACCATCAGCATCACAGGATGTTGTTGAGCCACATGCAGGTGACGACATCCCACATACCGGGAGCGCGTTGCACTACGTTATGTCGTACCTCATTGTGTACTTGTTAGAGAGTACGATACCGTATATACCGTAAGCATTAATTTTATTGCGCTATGATGCTTTTATGATTGGAATGGAAGGGTGTCACCATTCATATTCTTCACATGCAAATACCGGTTAAGGCTCGCTGAAACTACGCACTGAACACTTGAATAAATTCGGGCGCGCATTTTATACAGTACCTGTGCTGGATGACTTATCGAATATCTTCGTTTCCTGCTGGCATTTCTCATCATGAGTAGCTCATGACATTCCTTTCAATATCTGGTTCATCATTCCCCCTCTAACACTATCACACACACAACGTTCCGAAGTGTGTGCTGAATCCTTTGATCCCCAGTGTGGGTACAGAGTGCAGCCGATCTTCTACGGTTTTTTTGGTGCCAGAGGAATCGCTCCAAGGATAAGCAACGCATCACACAGCGTGCACCAGCGCATACATATGAACATGATAGGTGGCTTCAGGTGTCTCCTTTGTGAGGGTAGATCTCCGTCCTATGGTGGACACCTGTAGCTACTTTTCGGACATTAATGCAGAACAAAATGAAGCATCACATTGGTGCATTTCTCAAAATGCTTTGTTTTTTAGCTATACGAAAGCTTGGCATGATATCGAGTAGCATTGGAGACACTGTGAAGGTCTTATGATAAAAGCATCTCCACCACGGGTCGAACGACATGTTGCAATCTTTTATAGAACATGATGCACACACAAAGAAACTGCGAGTGCCCAGGGCATATATGCTTCCGTCGAAGCAGCAATATCGTGTCTTGATTATCGATTGAAAAAACAAATAATTGCTTTGTCAAAAAAGGGCCTATGTAAGGAAAGCAATAAAAACTATTGCTTGTTCAGGTCAAACGAATTTATATTGAGGGTTAAATGTGCATTGCGCGTAGGCAAATGCCATATATGGTAGTATGCGCATAGGCAAATGATTTTAATGTAGAATGCGCGTAGGCAAATGATTTTAATGTAGAATGCGCGTAGGCAAATAATTCTAACGGTGGTCTGCGCGTAAGCAAATGGTTTTAATGGTCATCTGCCCGTAGGCAAATGAAATTAATAGTGCGATATCCGTAGACAGACCGTGAACAATCGGGATAGTGCAACGAGTGCTGTGTTCGGGATATACCTGTATACAACTGTATGCCGAACACAATACAAGTGTGCATATTAATTCTTCGGTGTCCTAGGAAGAACATGCGTCTTGCGCACGCAGGATCCGTTCTGATTTTAGGAGTCTGGACGCGGCGCGTTAGAGGGGGTGATTGGGCATGCGTCGAGTCAGCGGCTCGACGCATGCCTAGCAAGGAAGCACAATAAACAGTATGAGTATATCACACATATTACGTATGCATACTATAAACATCATGAGAACCTGACAGTGTACTGTCAGCTCTCGCGGAAACGCGGATGTCGTCAACTGCGTCCACGTTTCCGCTAGGGTTTCTTTCCTCAACTGCGCACTCGCTTGCAAGCGAGCGTGCGCATCGGGTGAGGGAAGCGTTAGCAATAACAGGTTTCACAAACGATCTCACAACAAACGACAAACCAGCAAATAACCAAATATTCATTATTAAAAAAAAATGTTGGCGACACCAAGCCCGCTCCAGACCGTAGTCGAGCGTGCAAAAATGGCTGACTCGGACACCCAGGTCTCTCAGCTGTGTACACTCAGTGCGTTGTGCACCATCAGCATCACAGGATGTTGTTGAGCCACATGCAGGTGACGACATCCCACATACCGGGAGCGCGTTGCACTACGTTATGTCGTACCTCATTGTGTACTTGTTAGAGAGTACGATACCGTATATACCGTAAGCATTAATTTTATTGCGCTATGATACGGTACTCGTTACGTTAGATAATCCAATTCCTCATTAGCACTTTGTGGAGTGATATATTATTGGTGCCGTATGACACTATTGGGTTCTACAGAAAAAAATCATAAACGTTAAATAAACAAATCATTATTGGGGTTGATATCTCGCGGGGAAAAGGTAAACAAACATTAAAGCCAACCTTAAAAATGAAAAAAAATGTCTCTTGACCATCCCAAAGCTTTGTTATTGTTTGTGATTTCAACAATCAAATTCAACAATCACGACACTTTTGTACAACGTACACGGTCAAACAGGCAGCATGAACCCCCCACCGTAAGTTGCAAAAAGAGAGAAACACTGAACGCGAAACGGAAATCGGGAAAACCGAACGACTGAGATTTGCGATCCGCTATCCCATGTTTCTGAACCGTTCGTCGATTTCAAGCTCCATTTTATACAACGCCCCCTTTTCCTGTCACAATTTCAGATGAGTGATTGTACCTCCTAGCAGGGCAAATTGAAACACACAACCCAATATGTTTCCGAAGTATCCTACCGGGATCTGAAAAGATCCCGGATATTAGACCACACTGTCGGATGGACTACTAGATTACGTCAAATTATTGTGAACTCGCATAAGACTGACGATGGTCTATGGAATCAAGAGTGCCCATAAGGTACGCATACATCATGTATGCTACCATCCCAGACTCGGATCTGCTTCTGTTAAAAGGAGTCCTCTAATCGAGGTGCAGCAAGCACCTCAGGCTCAGGCTCAGGGAGATCTGGGCAACAGCGAAACCCACTGACAGCTGTAAGCTCACATGTATACACTGGAGAGAAACAAGGAGCAATTAGCACCACTGGAAGAACCTCGTGGCATTCATCCAAAGCAGCCATGCCAGGTGATGGGTGGGGCACAGCAAGATAATGATACAATGCTGTACAGTGCACATACTTGCTTCGGAAGGGGAAATCTGTGAACAAACCTGCTTGCTCTTCATCCATAAACAAACTGTTTCCGCTCCCAATTAAATCTTCAACATCCAACCCGGTGATGAATAAGCTGGCTCGTTGTCTTCCACTTGTTGGCTTGCGGGGCTCTACTGACTCGCTCCGAACAAATCGAACATTGTTTTCGGACTCAAAAGTAGATCTAGTCGGAACTATCCGTGCAGATTTGGATCTCTGGCACTATCGAAGACCCCTCCCCCCAGATGCACAGTATCATTCACAGGTCCTATATCATTGCTGTTGAGACCATGCGCATCATGCTTCAGTATGCGGGTGACATTATTGCAAGAGAACTGGAGTGGACCTGGCCAAGATATTTGAGCCATTTTCTACAGATACATCACAAGGCATTCGGTTGGCTAACCTTATTGGTAAATGGTGACGATGGGTGAAGCTTTGCCCAATGCTTCTCTCGCAACTTCTCCGACGTAGCTGCAAGATGATTGCGGACAAGTGCTGCCTGAACGTTGATCATACGAGCACGTTCCCTCAGCAGGTCCTTGGCTTGTTGCACCTCCTCTGCACGTTTAGTTTCTTCCTGCCCACAAATTCCCATCTCCGACGCGGTTAGAGTGCCTATATGTTGAATTGCTCCGATGCAACTTGCGCTGCATGTGTGGTGCTGCTCCGACTGTTCAGGCGCTGCATGCATATTTCTCCGACTGTCTCAACCCTGTTCACGCACCGCCTGCGTAGTGCTACGCGCAACGTGTGCTTGCGATCTAAACATCGGTAGAGAATTGGATCATGGACATGTATCCTGAAATGGGACCAAAGGGTACGATAGCAGATCGGGTCCTGCCCGGACGACAATATAACGGGATAATTCAGAACACGCTTACGGGACACATCCAGCAAGAGCCCGTCTAAATCACACAATATGATATAATACACGTATATATAAGACATGTACAATACACAGGGCAACCAAGGGCAAGCGCCGGCATGCCCTCCCTGTCCCTCTCTCTTGATGTTGAATTGGTGATTGCTATCAAGCTTTGACTACGAAGAGTCGAACACAGGGATCCCCACCGGACCGTGAGGATGGTGCTACCCACTCTCCAGCTGGAGGCACTCCCAGATGGTGTGAATGGGCAGTACCTGAATTTGCTGCATTAGCTGCTCGTTGCGGTATGCCATGAAGCGCTTTACCGAGTTCACCTTCTCTTCCTTCTCAGACAATGCGAGCCTCTTTTTTACTGCCTGGTTCATACAATTGCAGTCAACGTGACACACCGACTTGGTGGCATTCATAAAAGTACATTGCTATCTGCATTTTGACGGGCGGCATGCGCCGGAAACAGTGCGACGCATTCCAGAGCCTGTCTGCACATTGACAGATGCAATTCTCCGGGCATCGGCTTTTCCCAGAGCCAGGCCAAACAGTCAACTCCGTTTGAAATGCTGTATGCGAAAGCCACACACGCCACTTTATGGGTTGCTGCCAGCAGGTGTATCCCCGTGTAAGCAGCGAACGTCCACTTTACTGCACAGCGGGCTCTCTGTGCTGTGTTCTGTGCCGCGTTCCCATAGAAGCGGCACTCTCCTGGCTTTTAGTTGGATGTCCACGCTGAAAAACCCTAAAAAACGCCGTAGCTCTGTGTTTTTGGTTTACAAAAAGAAACCTCGCACCAGGTGTATTTTCTAAACCTGCTGTGCGAGCACACTGAAACAAACTAAACATTGGAAATGGCCCCACATTGTAAGAGTGAGGGTTCGAGCTCAACGAGGAGAAGATCACGGAGGATTTTTTGCGCCTGGGACACACCGGGCAAGGCGTGAATCGAAACGATGGTTCAACTTCAAGTCGAACAAGAAGCGAACCCTGGGCAGTACTCTGCACTGTTACTCTGGCTGCAGTCCATGCAGGAGACGATCTACAACACGCAGGCTGAGACTGTCCGCTCCGACGTCGTAGACTGCTGGGTCCACGTGTTTGAGGAATTGAAGAACTCCAGCTGCGGATCCTCCGGGTACTCCACTCAGGAGTCCCTAAAGCGAAGGAGCGAGGCAAGGACAGCGGGGGTGACAGGAAGGACTCTTGTAAGAAAAAGGCCGGGCCTTCCCGGGCCGATAGCCTAGTTCCGCTGATGCAGAAGTTGCACCTACGCTTTTGGCGCCAAGGCGGGGGTCGAGACCGTGTATTGCAGGAGCGCTGAAGATCCCGGCCAGGGGGTTGGCGCGTGGCGGGCGCCAGCGCACAGGTTCGCCGCTGGGTGCGGGACGGTGCACGAATGCGATGGGTGGCTTGGACCAGCCGAGCCCTTCGACCACGGAGGGTCCCTCGTGGATGCCCCGGGGCAGTTGGAACTCCTGGAGGAGGAGAAGCTACGGTGGAAGGGGGCGTGGACGAGAGCTAAGCAGCGGTCGCATGCTTATTTCCCTACTGAAGCCTGCGACTAGCAAGCGGCGGCTGGTCGTGGGACTTCCGATGTCGGAGCAAAAGGATTCTGAAAGGATCTTCGTGAAGCTGGTGCGGGTGCTGGTGGCGCGCATCCGGGCTCCGCAGGCCTCGAGAGACCGGCCGGCGCCGCGGAAGCCGAGGCTGGCCAGCCGACGGCATGCGGGGCTGGGGAAGCCAACCCAGGTGATAGCAGAGTGTTGCCCTACACAGGCGACTTACTGACGCTACGCTGCAGCAAGGCAGACGCCTGGCGGATGCGGGAGCTGGCGACCGAGATTCACCGATGCAGGATACTGAGCGGACGTGACAGCCGGCGGAGGCAGTGGCTCGGGGGCATGCGGCGGTGCTCGGCCGCTCTGGGAGCAAAACCCGAGAGAGCCTGCGCCCGCTGAGATCGTGCGTCTGCACCGTGGTGACACTCTGCACCTACGGCAGGCCCGAGACGGGGGCCGGGCGGCAGCAGCAGGATGCGGTCTCTCCCACGAGCACCGCACCTCCGTGCTCCGCAAGGAGAGGGGGCGGCAGCGAGGTGCACACAAAACGGCAGCTGGTGATCCCGTTGGCGGCGGCGGCGCAGGGATTGCCGGAGCTCTTGGAGGTGTGGGGCCAGCATCTATATATAGGGCTCGGCGGAGCGCACGGGCAGTTTTTGGCGGCTCCCTGGGGAGAGCCGTGCTTACGGGCCCGGGGTCCTTTGGACAGACCTGGCTGAAGCAGGCCTTGAGGGAATTGTCCTGCACGAGGCTCAAAGGGGGGCATTTGGCGGAGCACGGGGCTCGGAAAGGCGCCGCTGCTTGTGCACGGGCGTCGGGGTGTCCCTGGAGAGGCTGTGCTACTTCGGTGGCTACTAGCAGCTGTCATCTGCTGTGCACAGGTACATCGACCCGACGGCCGTGGAAGATGAGCACGTGTGGAGGTGCTTCGGCTGGCTAGCCGGGAAGCAGCAACGAGGACGATGAGGCCAACCGGGCGCTCGCTTGCAGCTGCAGACTTTTGGACAGCGTGCCGCGACGAATCTCTGAACCATGGCGAACGTGATTGTTCTCGGTTGAGAAAAAATGTTTAAAGTGGAACGGAGTGGGGTTTTAGTGGTTTCCTCGAGAGAACACAGCCGATGACACCTTAGGACGCGGTGCGGGCAGATCGAGACAGCATTGCAATGGAGAGATGGCACGGACAGTATTCAGGATCCGTTGCTCGTTCTTGGTTAAGTGAAATGTGAAATCTTCCTTGGGAAGCTGCGATTTCCATCAGATTGGTCCCCCATCTAGGCATGCAATCCCCCCCCCGCTTGTGCGAAGGAATCCTCAAGTGTGGGGATTCGGGGGAAGCGTAAAGAAGTCCCAAGTCCCCACCCCCCCCAAACCAGCTGGTGGGGCTGATTCCGATTCAAGACGGCTGTTTTCCGGCGAAATCTTGGTCCACTGTTCTGCAGACGGAAGGTACCATGAAAGACCGTTGCTTGCCTAGTTCTCTCTCTGAGCTGCACCGCCATTTCTGGTGCACTGTGCGGCCTAGGACAGCACAGAGCCACCATCATGACGGAACAGAACACAAGCCGCTGACATCCTACTAATCAGTCAAGAAGCCAGCCCACCCAGAGTCGCATACTTCTCAGCACGCCGACTGACCCAAACCAGCACCGTGTGTTTCGCGTAGCTTGTTCAGGTACACGTTCATTGCCGCTCGTTCAGGCAATCTCGCAGTGACCCGTTTCCGCCTCTAATAACCGATGCTCTATTATTGGAACGCAGCCCGAAGCCAAGGATCTCCTTCGTAAAAAGCGGTCAACTGTGTCTTTGCTCACACTGAGAAGCTACAAGCATAGAAGCTGTATCAGTGAAATAGCTTAGATCCTCCACGGGACGCTGCAGGGGCCGCAGTTTGGGTTGCCCACACACCTGCAGCGCGCGGAGGTCTGCGTGCTCCTTCTTCTTCCTCTCCCAGATCTGGAAACAAGGCGCCCCCTGATCATTTCCATCAGGTTGCAGCATGGAGCATGCCGGGATGAGAGCCGCCGCACACGATGTAGCGAACATGCGGCGTAGAGGGCAGAATCGATGCGGCTACAGGTGTGAGGCAAGGTGGCCTTAAAGTGATTCGAAAGGTCTGAAAGGGGCGAGCCCGACCAATTCAGCGCTCATCGCACGTTCCTCCAGCTCCCTGGTCCGCTGCTCAGTCTGCAGCTGCATGTCAGAGTACACCTGCAGGGGTCGCCACGCATTCCGCCTTCATCTCCTTTGCCTCAGTGTGCTGACGGGAGAGTCCATCCGACCAGAGGATAGGTCAGATAGGACAGATCTGCAGCAGGTGGAAGAACAGCGCCTGAATGACGAATGACAGCGTCGCCCCCGGGGGCATTCGATGCCGCTCCTGAACGATGCAGGGTCGCTCCGCAATGCAAGCGCCCCCCTCCGCCCCTCCTCCTGGCGCTAATATGGAATCGTCCCAGCAAAGGCCTCCACGCTCGCGGCTTGTCCGACTGTGCAGTAATTCTGCAGGAGTACAGTAAGGGACCGAATCTGCGAGGAGGCTCAGTGGAAAAGAGGGCCAAGTGAGAGTGGAGCGGCTGCGACGTGCCATGCTGGCGTGCTGCTTGATTTCCTCGGCCATCAGCACACGCTGGTGGCGTTCATCTTCCTTGCGCTGTCTCTGCTGCTCGAGGCGCACTTGCTTCCGCTGCTCCTGTTGAGTGATCTGCCCGGGAAAAATCCTCCCAGCCTAGCTCTGAACGGCGGTCCCCCAATATCAAAGGATTCTATCAAGGCTAAAATGGCCCTCACACTTGCACACAGAATGCGCATCCGGTCCTCCCGCCTGCTCGATGCCCTGCACACAGAATGCGCATCCGGTCCACCCGCCTGCTCGATGCCCTGCACACAGAATGCGCATCCGGTCCACCCGCCTGCTCGATGCCCTGCACACAGAATGCGCATCCGGTCCACCCGCCTGCTCGATGCCCTGCACACAGGGTGCGCATCCGGTCCACCCGCCTGCTCGATGCCCTGCACACAGGATGCGCATCCCGTCTTCTCACCTGCTCGATGCGCAGCTTTGCAGCAGCCTCGTTCCGTCTACGGGTCTCGGCGGCCTTTCTCTGCCTGCGCCACCCCCACATTCAACTCTGCTCCACGCATCTTCAGCACATCTCAACATGACCCTTGCATGCTACCCTAGGACAGCGACGCATCCTTTGGATCGCTACCTCGCCCCTCGCCATGCACCAGTCCCCCAATATCCATCCCCCGATTCGCTTCTCTGCGCCGGGAGCTCTTGCACACCGTGGCACGGCGAGGCAGGAAGCGGGCGCGCACTGCTTAGAACGCCTGGTGGCTCGGTCCTTTGCCTCCTGCTCACGCTGTGCCTCGATGGCGGCAAGCTTGGCCTGCGCCTCTCTCTCCAGACGCGCCGCCTTCTCCTCTTTCTCCTGCGCCTGCGCCTCTTTGTGCGTCTCCACTTTACGCATCAGCTTCCGGTGTTGCTCCCGGTTCCGCCTCTCCTGGTCGCCCCAAACAGCGAAGGGATTAGGTTGATGATCTCTCTCCCGTCACCGCTCGACAGCCGGTGTCCCCCCACCACTCCGCTTGACAGCCTGTGTCCCCCCACCACTCCGCTCCACATCCGGTGTCCCCCCACCACACCGCTTGACAGCCTGTCCCCCACCACTCCGCTTGACAGCCGGTGTCACCCCACCACCCGCTCAACATCCTCCGGACAGCCTGTGTCCCCCACCACTCCGCTCGACAGCCGGTGTCCCCCCACCACTCCGCTCGACAGCCTGTGTCCCCCCCACCACTCCGCTTGACAGCCGGTGTTCCCCACCACTCCGCTTGACAGCCTGTGTCCCCCCACCACTCCGCTTGACAGCTAGTGTCACCCCAGCACATCCTCAAGAGCCGATGTCCTCCCTGGTGCCCTTTGAGAGCCGGTATACCATGAGTGCGGCCCTCGACGGCCGGTGTGCATGCAGCAGCCCAGTACCTGGTCTAGGCGGCGCTGCTTCTCCTGGAGTTCCACCTCTTGCTGCGTGCGCTTCTGTGCAAGATCCTCCTCCTCCCACTTTCGCGCAGCCATTCGGTTGTTTCTCATCAGTTCTGATTCCTCGCGCTTCCTGCCGCCCAGCCACAACGTGCGCGGCGCAGGCGGCCCATCAGCACGCCCCACAATCCAAAGGAAAGAAGCTGTCGCTGATGGGGACAGCAACGCGCACCCAGGGGTGGCATGACGCGTGTCACACCCTTCTGTCAGAGGAAGTGCGACCTGAAGGCTGGGGCCTGTGCAAAATAATTGCACGCATCAGTTGTTGTGATCGAACATACGGTCTTGGGGAAGGCGGCCAAAAATATCTGACGGTCCGCACAGCTTCTTCCCTATGTCTAGGATGGGCGCCGGGAACTTCAATGATTGCTCCCAAAGAGGCGAACGAGCTGCTCTCTGTGCTAACTGTTCGCCCAACAAAAGTTTGAGGCTGCAAGGCTTACTTTTGCTCGATGCGCTGCTTCAGCATCTCCTGAACCTGCTTCTCGCGTCTCAGCCGTTCTTTCTCTTTGTCGTCCTCTTTCTCCTGTATGCGTTGAACTCTCCTTTGCAACTCCTACTCAACGCCCGCACCGCATCTGCTCAGAATGGTTCACGGCCTCTCGCGCAGTCCCTCGGTGAGGACTTTCATGACAGGTGACGAAGGGGTGCGCAGTCCTGGCTCGGACGTGTGCCAAGTGACACCTCAATAGCATACGCTACGTGGCGAAACCACAATCACAGGCGCACGTACCAGCCGCGCCTGATCCTCCTTTTCTTCAGTCTTCCGAATATTGTCAAGTTCCTGTGCGTGCTTTTTCTGTCAAAGTAGCCCCACAAGCGCCCTTCAACCACCCGCGCAACGAGTGCCCGGGGAGAAAACCCACAACTGCACCTTCCCAAACCCACCACCTCACCTAGTCACACATTTCACAGCTCATCGGGGGCTCCTCTTCACGCCTCATGATACGGAGAATGGGAAAGTACCTTGAGCGCACTGACACGCTCCTGCTCCATTTTTACCATCGAGCTCTCCGCTGCCACGACGGCCATCGAGCCCGCTACCTTCTTACTGTCGTCCCGAGTCTGTGCCGCCACGTTCCAGGTCCGCGACCGCGCAACTGTGGCTTGGATGACTTGATCCCGGGCCCTGATGAGGACCCCTAGCCTGCAACCCCTCGAGCCCAGCCCTGATGAGCACCCCTAGCCTGCAAGCCCTCGAGCCCAGCCCTTATGAGCACCCCTAGCCTGCAAGCCCTCGAGCCCAGCCCTGATGAGCACCCCCTAGCCTGCAACCCCTCGAGCCCAGCCCTGATGAGCGCCCCTAGCCTGCAAGCCCTCGAGCCCAGCCCTGATGAGCACCCCCAGCCTGCAAGCCCTCGAGCCCAGCCCTGATGAGCACCCCTAGCCTGCAGCCTGAGCACCCCTAGCCTGCAACCCCTCGAGCCCAGCCCTGATGAGCACCGAGCCTGCAACCCTCGAGCCCAGCCCTGATGAGCACCCCTAGCCTGCAACCCTCGAGCCCAGCCTGATGCACCCCCCTGCAACCCCTCGAGCCCAGCCCTGATGAGCACCCCTGGCCTGCAAGCCCAGCCCAGCCCTGATGAGCACCCCCTAGCCTGCAACCCTCGAGCCCAGCCCTGATAAGCACCCCCTAGCCTGCAACCCCTCGAGCCCAGCCCTGATGAGCACCCCTAGCCTGCAAGCCCTCGAGCCCAGCCCTGATGAGCACCCCTAGCCTGCAACCCCTCGAGCCTGCAAGCTTTTCACCTATCATTCTCCTAGTCCAAGTCCCTCGATTTCGCCGGCGCTCGCCGACTTGCCTCACAGGACGGACCAAACTCTGAAGAACTCCCAGGTCGGCCTCTTCCACCGCTCCCTCCGAAGTGAGAAGGTGAGAAGGTACCGGTGGAGTCCTCAATTGTTGGTAGAGTGCACCCGAACGCAACTCTAGGACCTCACAAAACGATTAACGAGGTTCATCTCTCGCGTTTCACAGAAATTAGATTTGCGTACACAAATACCAAGTAGCGTGCGGCGTGCCAATAGTAGCCAGCCGACCAACAAACACCCCGGTGGAAGAAAAGCGGGTGCATTCGTATTAGCTCGGCGCAATTCGAGAACACGCAGCGCGGCACTTGTCCACGGCCGCGGTGAGAAGAGGGATACCTTTGCTGCCGAAGTTCTTCGTTGTGCTGGTACTTGACGATCTGCAGCGCTTCGGATAACCCGGGCTCCTCGAAATACTGCCACGTGTCCATAGCTCGTGTAATCAGAATGCACACTTGGTTTGATTGAAGAACACAGACCGCGCGTGCCGCGTTCAACTTTCAGAATGCGCAGGCCAAGCGCTGCGAGATGCGACAACGGAACCCAGTTCCAGCGTCAGGGCAATGGCGAGTCATGATTCAGGAACCAGGTTTCGGCTTACTTCAACTGGCTTCGGCAGCAAAGCGTCGGGGTCCACTCCATAATCCAGGCACACCTGCGAAAATGAACGATGCGAGTTCAGACTGGAATTCATTCATTGTGTCTTCAGATGTGGATACTCATGCTGGTCTAGCTGTGAGTTGTGGATATGGCAGTTAATGTAGATACCAATGCTGGTCGAGTTGTGAGTCATGATTATGATGGTCACCGGGAGAAGCACACGCAGGTCTAGTTGTGAGTTGCCGCGCTCCTGCGGGGGCGTCTGTCACAGAGTGCGGCGATGTGCTTTCAATCTGGCACAATCTCTCCGTGGGTCACGACACCATGAAAACGGATTTCTTGGGGTTAAGGGAATTCCATATCGCGAAAAGTTAAACTTGAAAATGAAAATCAGTGGTTCCCATGAGATATGGTTTCAGTCCCCCAGAGCGCTAGCGCCTGAAGAGCGGCGTTGCGTGGTCGTGCGGCCGGACGCGTACTTGTAAAGCTCGAGGGCTCGTAATTGGCTTGATGTATGCGTCCGGTTCGTCCACTGGCAGTTTTACAACTGCATCGAACGAGACGAAGCGGGGACCTTTTTTCGAATTATCATTTTCCATAAGCGCTTTCTTCTTAGCGAGGTCCTTACTGCATTGCCGCAACCACCGTTCGGTATCGAGCACCATTTCTCTATACCTTGAAGGAAGTTGATTGAATTCTATTTCTTTCTGTTAGAACGCTTCTGGGAACCTTCGAACTTTCCGCGGCAGGCAAGAAGAAAATAGCCAGGCAACTAGAATAGGTGCCTCAGTCGTTCCCCACGAAACGTTATCTGCAGGGCATCGTAAGCATTGCGCTACGTCCCATCAACCGTACGCGAAGTCCGTAGAATTTGATGACGATTGCTCACATCTTTCTTAAGGCGGCAGAAGTTTAAATGCCGGAATCTATTATTGCAGCAGGGTACGAAGGCTTCCAGACGACCCCGCGAGTTATTTGTTCGCCACGCTCAAGATAAGCACAAGTTACGAAATGCTACCGCGCTCATTTCACCCCTTATTCCAACAGTATAAGAGGAAAACGCCCAAGAGGAAATCTTCACTCGCGCACTTCGTAATATGCGACGGCTCAACAGCAAGCTACGAAAGTCTACAGACGGGCAGTCCCCGCAGGAGGCGTTCCATCTGCTATATAATCATATCTGCACGCGATGTTATGCACATGCCTATGTGCACGTGAAATATTGTTCTGGAGGAGAGCGCGGCTTTCACTGACTATGAGGACCCATGCGACTCTGCTAAGCAACGGTGTTGTATGCTGAACGGTTGCAACTACATAAATTGAACGCACTTGTGGGAACTTCTAATATGGCTCTGAATATATACTTTTGCGCACACTGATGACGACACAGTATTCTCTCTGCACAAAGGCAACTGCACTCGTCTCTCTCAATCCGACTGTCCACTGTACATCCCATGTCGTGACATATCTGTCGTGTGGATGTTGCAAGCTGAGACCTGCTCGCTGCTGTCCTGCCTGTTCGCGTTGAAAACATTCTGAAGAGGTCCAAATGTTATTATCCATGTTTAACATATTAAATATTTTATCTTAAATATGAAAAGTGTGACAACATCCAACACAACGACAAGGATAGCAGCGATCTCGGCTCCGCGGCCTGATCGCTGATGAGCCCGATGAGGGTGATTCTATGGTTTGACGTCACGTCACGTCACGTCACGGTGCGTCGGCCGACTACTGTAATTTTTTGATGGCTGATTGGCTAGGTCGACGCAGGTCGACGTAGGTCGACGGGCATACGGCGTATTAAGAGTGTAATGAAAAGCGCGACGGATTCCTTTTCGATTCCTCAGATGCGAATTATATTTTTCATTGTTTACAAATTACGTACAGCCGTTCGATTAAATCAGAAGGACATCTAAACCGTTATCGAAATCGCACCGGTATCTTTCTGGAATCTGTCCGCTTCCGTTCGCGCTTCTTATAAACTGTCTGCGAGGGCAAGAAGCATTCCTCCGATGCGAAACCCTACAATGAACAATCGAATGTATAACCGCAATCCCTAACTCCTCAGACGCTCTCAGTAGTTGTAGGGCTCCGCTCCGGCTGGGAACAAGCGAAGTAGGAGTTAGGGATGCGGTTATAGGGTTTCATCGGGTCTGCCACTGAGTGATTGATTCGTGTCGTTACAATTGTTCTATTCATTGGCGAGAAGCGGATAGAATAAGCTTTAGAACACTTTAGTCGATATGATATACCTCAGATCACGTTACTTACCTCAATTTCGTTTGCGGTTTCGAAGTGCGCCGATACTCCGTCGTCAGGTCGCTTTTCTGAGATAAAACAGAACTTTCCCCGGCGCATCCAGCGTTAATTTTTCTGTGGTTTCTGTCCAACCGTGACAGCATAGTAAGATCGTCGAGCTTCGAGGTGCTCAAGTTTCGAGATATTCTGCAACTCGTTTGCTCTTTGAGCCGCTTGCTGTAGTGTTCGAAACCGCCCGAGCAATAATGTCTAGTTTGAAAAGGAAACTCGATGATTCTCCTTTGCACAGCTGGGAGTGTCAGCTATGTGGCAGGCCTGCTACTAGCGCGTGTAAGGGCTGTGGCGCGTTTTACTACTGCCGACCCAAGCATCAGGTGCGACCGCAGCTTTTCACGGTTGAAACTTCAAAAGCCATATCAAGTGAACCAGTCAGAACCGGTGCTTTCCATTCGATTTCTTTTGTTTTATTTTCTTTCAACGGCCCGACTAGAGCTTCCTGGAATCGCGCTCATTTGGCGTGAGTGCTCCAGGCTCTGCACTGGAAGCTGCACCATCATAGCGAGTGCGATCGACTGAAGTGTCAGATGCGTCAGTCCGAGGTAACTTTGCGAGCTACAGCTGTTGCGCTTTCGTGCTTGTGATAGTCCAGGGGTTTCTCTGTGCTCCGTCCGTGACTGAACTGTTCTTCTGGACTGGCAGACTCTTCAACAGTTCCCCTTTACTTTCACAAGGGAGACAACTGCCAAGGTGACCTTTCCCGCTCCCCCTCATTTTGAAGGGATGTACAAGCGTATTCCCTAAGCCCAGTCAAAGAGGTTTCCTCCCCTTCGTTTCGGCCCTCGTATACTTATGGCCACTTCACGACCTAGTGATCAGCCGAGAAGTTACGATCTTTCTCTTCTTGCGTACCAATGCAGAGCCATACCAAGCTCTCAAAATGGAGGCGTATTTCGGTGCCAGTATTTCGGCTACTGCTGGTAAAATCCGCGAGCTGCTACCCTCATGGGCAGCTCAATCGTTACAGGCTGCACACACTACCTTCACCCAAACAGTACCTTGTTATCTACTGACAGTGACGAAGTACGTCACAGGTGGATATGCTGGAGGTAACCGAGTGCAGCTTTTTACGAAGCCGCGGACTGCACGGTGCAACCCAACTTCGCCGACCCATCCAGCTTGCCAACAATCAATCTGTAATTATTTCGACTCGAAGCTTTCCTAACAGACGTTGCCCGCACATTCGCGGCACACAAGGCTTTCCCATGTGTCACGTGCCAAGAGGCGGGCGCTGCTATGGAGATGCGCTTCATGGAGAGGTGTCTCTTACACCTCAGGGAGCTGCCTGCAGGCCAAGGCATTTGGCGGCGTGAGTGCGCTTGCAGTCAAGAGGACGCAGCGTGGGGAACCCTTTCGACGACCTCGTGCGCTTGGGCTCTTCCGAGCTCCTCGGTGCCGCGCCTTGGTGCGGAGAGATCCCACTCACGCATAATCTGCAGCCCGATGAGCATGTCCTCTGCGTTCACTTCGGCGTGTAGAAGCAAACATCATAGTACGCATCGGCGCGTCCAAGCAAATAATAAATCACCATTTGCATAGGCAGAACTCGAGCCAAAATGCTGTACTCTTCGGCGTATCGAAGCAAGCATCACAGCATCGCATGCATAGGTTTATCAGCCCAAACTCTACTCTCTTCATTGCACCGAAGCAAACGCCACTGCGCCAATTGCATACAACAATGCAATAACTGTCCCCGCGTATTATCTCACTCCTTATCCGCTTGTAGCAGGTTGGGGCAAACCTAGCATCTCCGACAATGCTTGTGTGGTTCGGGGCAGAAAAAGGGAAAACTTGTGATGCGAATGATGTGAATCCGATGTAGTCGATACTTCGATTTGACCTCGGATTCTAATTGCAGATGCGAAGTGGGCCGTCACAGACTCGAGAAGGGCACTGCAAGGGGAGGCTTTCGGCGGTGTGCGCGCGCAGATACCTCGCCAGGCTTCGAAGGCGCTCCGCCGGGCATTGCTGACTGGGAGGCGTACTACCGCCTTCGGCAGCTTCCGCTGGACTCCCCTGTGGCGCTCGTGCTGGACGTGGTATGCGCCCGGGCGCGCACACCAAGCTTGCGCGCTTGCTCTTTCTTGGCGCGATCTCAGGGTCTCCAGTTTCATGGCGGGGCGCAGCACGCCTTCAAGGTCTCAAGGCGGTACTGTTCCGGGCTTGCGGATGCGTACGCGCAGGCTCTCACTCTATACCACGTGCTGTGCACGAGCTTCAAGCAGCAGTTCGCCGAAGCGTTTCTGTCGAAGTCTTTGCTCCCACTCACTGTGCATGTATTGGGTGAACGCTCTTCCCTCAGTTTCTTTTGGCAATATCAGTGCGGGCGCGGATCCAGGGCGGCGAGGGCACCGAATAGAAATGCGTGACGGGCTGAGGGTACCGCATCGTGCGTGGTGGCCCAAGTGCGGATCGACATGCAAGAGGTTTCCCGCGCTGCTTCGCATGCACGACGGCCTGGGTATAGAGAGACACGATGGCGCCTGGGTATAGAGAGACACGCATGACGGGGTATAGAGAGACACGCATAGACGTCTGGGTATAGAGAGACACGATATGGCCTGGGTATAGAGAGACACGCATGACCGCCTGGGTATAGAGAGACCGCTATGACCGCCTGGGTATAGAGAGACACGTTTGAGCGCCAGGTATAGAGAACACGCATGCCCGCCTGGGTATAGAGAGACACGCATGACCGCCTGGGTATAGAGAGACACGCATGGCGGCTTGGGGGTAGAATGACGTGCATGACTGCCTGGGTATAGAGAGACACGCACGGCGGCCTGGGGGTAGAATGCCCAGCATGACTGCCTGCTGGGTCCATGGCATGGCCTTGCGCTGTCCCACAACAGGCGGACAGCGTGCTGCGCTCTGAGGCCCCCACCTGCCTGGGCAGAAGCGTCATGCGCAGCACGTCGATGGGGCCTTGAACGCTATGTGTCATGACGTCTCCGCGTGATGCGCTCGATTTTCTGTCCGCAACGGGCTGCTGTGCGGCAGGTGCCCAGCGCGAGCTTGACCAGCTTGATGCCCTGCGCGAGTTGAGCTCTCTACTGCCACACGCCCTTCTCCACATCCACTTCATAGGCCCCGATGTGCCCCGCTCCAGGTGCAGCCCTCAGCAGGCCTGCCCTCACACCGCCCGTGGCTGATGGCGGTCTTTTGGCCCGTGATGGCGGATGCCCGCTTTTCAGTGAGGCAGCAACGCAGATAGGCGCTGTCCAATGTCTCGAGGCAACCTCCATCCAATCAGCACACAGGTCTTTGTGTGCCGCCCTGTGCTCGGCGGTCACTCCACTGCCGCAGCGATGGTCGCAACGAACAAATTGGATCCCTACACACTCAGCGCCACAGGCTCGCCCCTGTGGAGGCTCAGCTAGTGATGGGCTCAGCAGGTTGCGCTGGAACGTGGCTCCGGCGCAGCCTCGACTCCCTGCAGAAGCTTGCAGCAGAGGCCTGGTGTTCGGAGGGTGACACGGGCGGCACGAAGGGTTAATGCAAGCCGCCTCAGGCGTGGATGGTTTCCGTAGACCGGCGGATAGCGCGCTTCGGGTGGCTCGGTGGTGCTAACCCTAAACCCTAAAATCTCCACGATGCTCTGGAGGATCCGGAGGGATGCCCGAAGTGCGGGCTGTAACCTTTTATCCCTTGGGGTTGCCCGTGGTGAGTACTTCCATCGGCGGTCGTTGTTGAACGTAGGCCAAGTACAAACGGTGAAATGATCCCCCAAGCAGGACGCCGCGGCGTCTTTCTCCGATGCGGATTCCTCGCTGTATTGTGCGAAACCCGTCACCAAAGGAGTCTTAAACCCTATATCACCCACACACAGGTGCAGCCGGTGTTCTGCGGCTGCGGGGTGCCAAAGGAGTCGGTACAAGGATAAGCACACAGACAGCCGGCGTGGGTGGGCAAGCTTTCTTGAGACCTGGCTCTAGGGCGTGTAGGGGGCAGCGGGGTGCTGTGGGATGTGGGCTGAGTGGTGAAGGGGTGGCTCGATTGGCGGAGGTGAGCCGGCTACAGAGACACAGCAGCAGTGCGCCGGGAGAGCAGTCGCAGAGGGGCTCAGGTGGCCCAGTGAGGCTCAGGGAGCAGAGGGGCGGTCCTGCGCGTGAGCTTGGTGGTGGAGATATGGCTCGCGCAGCTCGGGGGGCAGGGATGAGCCGGCTCCAGGCGCAAGCCAGCAGTGCGCTGGCGGTGCGGATGCAGATGGGCTCGGGTGGCTCAGCGAGGCTTAGGGGGTCCCATTCTTCACGAGTGAGCTCCGGATATTCCGGATAAGTGTCCCGAAGTGTGTGCTGAATCCTTTGAATCCCCGGCATGGGTACATAGTGCAGCCGGTCTTCTGCGGCTACGGGGTGCCAAAGGAGTCGGTACAAGGATAAGCACACAGACACACACGCAATGGGACACACACAGCTGGGGCACGTGACTTAGGAGGAGCCACGGCGCCGCAGCGGGAGCTCTCAACGGAGGCTTGGTGGTCGGGAGGTGACTGAAACAGCTCGAAGGGTGGTATGGTGTCAGCTAGCGGGTGGAGCGGTCAACGGCGCGCTGACGTGGCTCGGTGGGGATTTGGGTGATCGCGATCCCCACAAAACTCCGGCGAATCAGAGGGAATGTCGCGAAGTGTGCTCTGAATTCTGTGATCCTCGGTGTAAATCTATACTGTAGCCAGATAGCTTTTCTATGGTAGTCGAGTGGCTAGCATACTGGCTTTAAAAGGAATTGTTTAATGGAGAAGTTCAAAGGCACCCTCTCCCCTTCGTTGCTCCCCCCTCCAATTGCGACTATTGCCACCCCCTTTGCAGCGCCTCCCACCTGCCCCTCCGCAGAGCACCTCGCAGAGGAGCCGTTTAGCTGAACACATCAAAAGTGAATCACGAAGCCTAAACTCGTGCGCAAGTGTCAGATGTTTCCCATTTATACGCATGTTTCCTTTGCCAGAAGGTAGGACCGCATATGAATCGTGTATCATTTCTTTTGGTCCATCGGTCGTGGGGCCATCGTTGTATTTTATATTTGTCAAGTCCGCTGTATTGCGAAGTCCATGCCCGCCCGGCAAAAGTGAACGGTGTGCCTGAGCGAGGAGAGGAGATGATCAGAGCCGTGGCGGGTACATCGTTGTTCGGGGCCATTTGTACTTTTGTGACCAGCCCCGAATCGTGACATGGGATGTTGTGTGGACTGTCACATGGCCGCAGTGCCACACTGCTAGTGTCGCAGTGCCACACTTTTTCCTCAGCAGAAGGCGCCATGGACGTTCTCTAATGACGTGTTTTTCCTCAGCAGAAGGCGCCATGCACGTTCTCTATTGACGTGTTTTCCCTTTGATCATTCTGCTAGGGACAGTGAGGAGGCAGCCACGTGGACAACGCCACACGGTGACCTCGGGAAAGAGGCTCCGCCGTCAGGCACGTGCAGCAGCCCGCTCCTTCTTCTGACATGCCGTGTGCACCGTTGATGGTGACAGCTTGCGGCGATGTGATTAAACGCGCTCCGTTGCTTTGTCAGCAGTGATCAGTAACTCGAGCAAGGGCCTCAAAGCGCCGGCATGCCGGATTGAGAGGTCGGGAGGCGCATGCGGAATGCCAGGAAGTGGACGAGTGTCTCTGCACCATGGGTTGTACCATGCTGTGCGATCAAAGCTACCAGAGGCTGACCTAGTGTTCGCCCCCAATGCCGGGTGCGCGCGCACTTGCCGTCCTTTGCTCCTTGCGCACTTCTGCGATCATCCGTCATGCGCCGCCGTTCCCTCCCAACGGTCTCCTCATGGTTGGATCTAGGGCACCGACATCCAACGGCTCCCAACGGATGCTTCACGCACCAAGATGCTCGCGGCTGTTTCGTTTGGCTACAGTCGATATACCATCCGTTGTAATGTTGACGGGGCTCATGCTGGGAAGTTGGGTTTGTGGCATGTGGGGCAGAATCGCGGCCTACCCTTCGTGGTTGCCAACAGTGGTCCGCCCGTTGAAACCTGCACCTCTCCCCCCTCACACGTAGCATCTGCCCGGGGCACCAAAAAGTAGACTCTCCGCGTTACTTTTAGCTGGGGTGCTGCCGGTAGTGGATAACGGGTCAATGCCAGCGCTGACAATGCGAATCAGTGGCCCACTGATTCGCATTGTCAGCATTGCACAACGTAATGCTGACAATGCGAATCAGTGGTGTGCTGTGCAATGCTGACAGCCGGGACGATGCCGGCGGCGGGGGAAAGAAGCACCGTGCTGCCAGCTTCCCTGGTGACGGTCCGTGCTTGGCGTGCTCGCGGTGGCGATGACTCGGGCGGACGGTTCGGGATGGACAATGCTTGGACAGGATCTCTTTGCAGCTTTTGAGACACCTTTTTTCATCACTGACTTTTGCGAAGAGGTGGGTACATGCGACGCGTCTTCGGCATTTTTGATTCCGGATGTGGCCTAGCATTTGGCAATGTAGCTGCATACGTGATGCTGCATCTGACCGGCCGGAGTATGCTGTGAGTGATCCTCATTTCACCGGAGCCACAGTCACATCCTGTACTAATATGGTTCATTCTAGGAAACCAAACGAAATGGAATTCTGCCTGAATCGAAATGGAATCGCGGTTTTTGCTTTTTGCTGAGCCATCGTGTTACTGCCTCTCGACAGGCAGCCTTGCTCGCTGTGGAGATCTTGACGGCAGCCGGCGTGGAGCTCGATTATCAGATATCTCCAAACCCTTTCAGGTGCGCTTCGAGCCTGGCATTCCACTGCTGCTCTACTGTCGAGCGCTCGCTGGCACTTCACCGCTGCATCCTTATCGAACAGCACCATGCCGTTGGGCGCTGCTGAACTTGTGTCACCCATGATGCCATTTGGGGGGGGTGGGTTGACAAATGTACAACTAATTCGTTGAAGTAGTGTGACGAAATTTTGCACTTCTGCGTGGGACCGAGCTCGATGAAGGCTTCCCAGCGCGATAGCCACTTAGTCTATGTGAGGATATGTCACCATTGAATGACTGGGAAATACTTTTGGGGGATGTGCACGCAGACGTCCATTTAGCAAACGCAGCAATGATAATGCCCTGCCCGCATATTCAAACGGCTTCTTATTTGGCCGAACAAACCGGCAGTCTAAGCAGGATGACTGCAGCAAATCCAACGGTGTGAGTCCTGTAGAGCAAGGAGTAAGCTAGATGGCTGTATGAATAATCTGTGGGAATGCAAAACATAAAGCGTGTGCTATAATATATTATGCTACTGGCAATGCATGCAACCCAGTATTAGCGCCGAGTGCACACCCTTACACCGCGTGTGCTCATAGCGCGGCATTTGTTGTGCGTACACAAATCATCTCTTACTTGATATTAGTATGCTGTTAACGGTTTATTCGGATGTTATTCACATTGTGAATCGCTTTGTGTGTGGCCGTGTATGCCCCGATCGTGCCGGGACAGACGTCGTGTTTATCACGGTACAATTTAATGATACGATGCCTCTGTTGCTTGATACAAATCGCACAATGCGTGTCGGTGAAACAGATTGGATCACACGTATATCAGCGACGTGCGCGCATGCGCTAGCATGCACACACACACACACACAACGCACACCGAGCGACGAGTGAGAGCAAGAGCGAGATCCACATCATTCATACGATCGATTCCTTTTTTTCGCATCATGTCGAGATGTCTCGCGAATCATCTGCGATGCAAGTCGATGTCCATGCATGCGCCGTGTCGACTAAAGTGATCGAGATCTGTACGACTCTCCTAGAACGTTATTGCAGGTCATTCCGATGTTGTATCGTAGGATTCTTCCAGATCCTCCTCAAGATATTTGCTCGACGGTTTTGAGGATGAGGCCCAGGCTGGATACCTTGTAGCTTTGTAATGGAGCATCGATCAATCCAATTTTGATTCCCAATACCAATCTAGGTCAGGCCTCGAGCGATTTCAAGTATTATGGATAACGTGTCATCAGAGCACTCAACGATGTGACAGAAACGTCCTCGCAAAAGACATGAAGTGTCGTTGTTGGCCTCGATAGTTTCCAAGAATCCAGAATCGAACGTAGGAACGATGTGCCCCCTTGCTCGCGCCAGACGTTTCAAAATGACCGCCGTTATGCCGTGGCGGAGGTGTGGGCAGATGGGCGCAGTTAGACGGGTGGGAGCTTTAGTCAGTGCAGGCAGAACGACACTGAATACGAGCAAACTGGCGAAACGCTCCGGAACTGACTCAGCATAGCGTAGGTGTCTAAGAAGTATGTGTGGATCACCTTGCACTGCGCGTCGTATATACGTACGTATACCACGTATGCAATCCGCGAAGTTTCACAGCAACTGGTGATAAGTTTCTCACTTTGAGCTAATGCCATCACGGCTGTAATTGAACCACACATCCCATATCATGCACTAATCGCTGTCGCTGACAAACTCACTGTCCCAAAGAGGAAAAAATGACACGACGGGCACACGGCAGCGCCCACTGATCAAATATGTCTAAATATATATGACCGCACGGGGGAGGATTGGCCTTATATGTAGCTATATACTTTTGACAAACACGACACTACTTCACCCGCTATTATCAATGACAAAAATCATGAATGAAAGTGAGTTGTATGCCTCAGCGATTGGTGAGTACTAGTGCACTTGACTATGGACTAACAGATGTTCTTGCCACCAGGTCGGTTCTGATAAATTATCGGCACTTAGTGTTTATTGAACGACGATTTCACTTATGGAGTTGCATTGAAGGTTAAGACAGCCAGCCCGCAACTCCCAAACATAACTCCATCCTGCCACCATAGTTTGAACTGGATGCATTTAACCAAACCAACATGGCATATTGCGCATCAAATTTGTATGCTCTGTCACACACAACAAAGGCGATCAAGCCTGATTGAACGACTCTGTTTGGTCATCCAAAATGACCGCGAGCGCCTCTCGCAAATGTTCGACACTCTCAAATTCACACATCTCCAACGTATTGAAGCACGTGTGCATGTTGAAGCCTTCAAGTCGAGGATTATAATGCACTTTGATGTGAGCCTGTTGAGTATTGTAAGGCAAGGCTGCACATCCTGTAACCCGAAGGAGGAAAATATGCAAACTGGCCTGGTCCAAGCTCTGCAGTACCTGCATAACATCGTGGGTGCTATCGTGTGAGAGGCTGCATAACACACTGTCATATAACATTCCATCAAGCCACCGTGTCCTCGAGTCACCAATCATGCACCGCACACAACTGCGCATGAATAATTTGCACTTTGAGCTGCAAACAATGATCCAGCAAGACTGATTCGATTTCTGACAAGTCAGCATTGTTTGAGAACGTCACATAAAACCAACAACCATTCCACACGTGGGAACAGTGCCTTGATTGTGTCCAAGTCTCCGGGTCGCCATGCCGTTCCCGGATGTCAGCATGCAGCCCCTAATACATGTAATGCCGCCCAGAAGAAGAATCTGACATTTTCACCTCTCAGAGCCCTAATCTCGGATCCAAACCTCTCGCGCAATCATGCTCATCAAGGGGTGCGATGTAATGCGGCGGTGTAATCGTTACCTCTCGGAAGAATTGTTCGGTGTTTGACGTACGCCTCCAGTGGCCTGCCACGTCATGAATGACGGCTCAAGCGGGACAACATCATTTCGGATGACTACGCATGGGTTCTTCCCTTTCTCAAGAGCATAGTATTGTGGCAGAGGATGCGGCAGAGGGAGCGAACAACCCTGTCCGAGACCTGACTCAGCTACCAAGACCAACAGTTGTAGATCCACCTAAACGGCAAATACACGCGCGCATGCATCCAACGGCCGCATCGGCGCCAGCTCGCACCTGGTTTCCGCTGGTCCCGCTCAAAGTAGATGACTGCGAGAACATCATCTGCGGAGAGATTCTCATCAGCGCATATAGCGAGCTTCAACTCCGCTGGGGTGAGCTTCGGGAGGATTGTGCACCCGACCTCTGTTCACAACGAAGCCCCGTCAAATAATTGGATAAAGGGTCCCGCACTGGATGGGGTAGGATGTGTGGGTATGACCGAACAATCCGACCTTGCTAAAGAGCAACGATGCCATGCTCTAGGCATGCTATAGGCACCCACGTTGCATAATCATACACACAATGATAGCACCAGATGGAGTCTAAGCGCACAGAGGTTCTTCTACGGTTCTGCCCGTGCAGAGGTAGTGGCGCGGGCGAGGGCGCACTTTTCCTTGCAAGCTGATCGATGTCCATGCAGTTGAACCCTTTCTTTATAGCATCTAGCTGTTTCTTACGGGCGGTCACCAGCTGCTCCCTCCACAAGTGCGCCACGGCAAGCCGCTGATTGCCCGTGTCCACATCGACGTCGTTGCCTCCAGCATCGGTGTAGCTCAGCCAGAGCTGCTCGACGTTGCCGCAGATTTGGGCTTTTGCGAGCTGCTCCGCGCCCTCTGCCGAGAACTCCTGCAGGCAGCCGGCGTGATGCACACCCCATCCGTCATGCGCAGACCCTGCACACCCTGCTGCCTTACCGCTGTTACTACCACACCCTAATTCTGCCGCATCCACCCGCCAGCCCGGCTCATTGTGGGCCGTCGACTATGCTTGGGACATCTACGATCTATGGGGTGAGTGCACACCTGGTAGTAAGCCTCAGTGGGTGCGCGGCCGAGCAGGTGTGCGAAGAGGTAGGACGCAAAGCGGGTGCGAATTGGTAGCTTTTTGATGAGCGCCTTGAGCAAGATCTTCCCGAATGCCTCAAAGTCCTCCAGGTCGCGCCGCGACCTCTGTTTGGGGAGGAAGCAGTCATGTACCCCGCCTCCACTTTCAAACATGCCCTCCTCCTCCGCGCACACCTTCGCGAAAAAAGCCGAAAGAGCGTCGTCTTGGACGCCCCCAAGATCTGGAACCCCACCCCCCCCTTGCCAGAATGTAACCCCACTGCTGGTTTCGCAAGAGCTCAGTGCCAACCTGCACGTGCTGCAGCCGGCTCCTCGTGTGTATGTGGGTGCACACTCTGGAATCTTTTCGGTGCAAATGCGCGAGGCACCTATTCAACCCTCAAATCTTCACCACAAAACAAATGTGCATGTGAAAGAGAGGGGTCGCCACCCGCACATGGACCATTTCATCAGGAGGCGCTATTGTTTGCTCTACGGGGAAGGAGCTGGCCTGCGGACCTTGCGCCTCCGGCTCGTCTTGCAAAACCACTTTCAGGCGGGTCTGCAGGTCAGCGGGGTTGATGACACGAAACTCGCGGAGCATGTCATCCACGATGCGGCGACGGGATACAAATATTTGCAACCTGCCCTGGCTTCTGTCCGATTTTTCCTTCAGCACCAGATGCAATTGGTCCACCTTCTCCTGGCTGCTGATCACCTTCGCAGTGCTCTGTCTCCCGCGCACCTCTCCCATCAATCACCCCGCAACAACTGGGGCAACAACTGGGGCAACAACTGGGGCTGTTCAGTGCCCAGAAGCCCCCCATCACGGACAGAGACTGCTAGCACTGCAAGAGAAGCAGTGCCGAGAGAGGGAGAGAGGGAGAGAGGGGGTTAGCCCATCGGCCAGAGAGGACTAGGGATGCCCTGAGACATAGAGCTTAGAAGGGCCAGCAGCTTCCCAGCAGCGGCCTAGCACCTGACAGCCTTGAGAGACTCACTCGGCCACAGGGCGGAGACTGAGAAAAAGGGCGCGTGAGACGACCTGAGAAAGGGAGACTGTGGGCAGGCGATTCATACTATGCTATATAAAGTAGCAAGACTGAGAAAAAGGGCGTGCGAGACGACCTGAGAAAGGGAGAGTGGTGGGCAGGCGATTCATACTATGCTATATAAAGTAGCAAGCATTCTGCACCCGCTCTTTTGTACACCTGAATAACCCACCTATGAACCCATTTCTGTGTTGTAGTTCCAGGACAGAAACTGAGACTACATGGCGGGGCAAGGGAAGGGGCGGCACACCTCATGCGGCGCTCGAGCCTGCAGCACGGCGGCAAACACAGGGTCGACCAGCACTTGGGTCACGCTCGGCCTCAGCGCTTCGTTCTCGCTCCTCATTCGTTGCACCAGCGGTGCGAGCTCGCGAGGAACTCCAGCCGCCTGTTGGATAAACGGTCACCCCCAAACCCGAGCCCCCCCCACTCACTCAGTGGATGTAGCGAGTCACAACTCGACAGCTGGGCAGACATTGACAGCGCTGCGTCAGGGCTTTGCCATGCATCTTCCTTGCAGTGATGACACACTCGCCTCGACGTCGCGGGCGGTGCAGCGTGCGTCACCTGGGTCACTCCCAGGAGCGCCTCGATGGATGCTCCCATGGCCCACATGTCCGAGGCGGGAGATGCCGGCTTGCCATCGCGGATCTCCGGGGCCTTGTAGCCCTCCGTGTAGGGCCCCGCAGGGTGGTCCGTGGTGCTCTGCACGTGGCGGTCGGCCTCGGCACAGAGCCCAAAGTCGCACAGCATCGCCCTCCGGTCATGCGTCACCAGAATATTCTCGGGCTTGATATCCCGGTGCACGTACCCCAGCGCATGCAGGTGCCCAAGCCCCTGAAGCTCGCGCACCATTGGCTCACCCACAATCCGGCAGTTGGCTGTTTGCCAGAGGAGAAAACAAATCACTTGCGGCGTCACCCGATAGCAGCGACTGTGCACACAAAACAGAGCCAAAGGTTTTGATGCGGAGTTGGGAGGGCGTGCCTGCAGGGCGGAGTACAGCATGGCGCAAGAAGGGCGTGCCTGCAGGGCGGAGTACAGCATGGCGCAGGGAGGGCGTGCCTGCAGGGCGGAATACAGCATGGCGCAGGGAGGGCGTGCCTGCAGGGCGGAGGCAACATGGTGCAGGGAGGGCGTGAGCCTGCAGGGCGAGTGCCAACATGGTGTGAGTGGGTGGGGCGTGGCTCGTGGGTGGAGATGGCATGGCGCAGGGAGGGCGTGCCCTGCAGGGCGGAGTACAGCATGGCGCAGGAGGGCGTGCCTGCAGGGCGGAGTACAGCATGGTGCAGGGAGGCGTGCCTGCAGGGCGGAGTACAGCATGGTGCAGGGAGGGCGTGCCTGCAGGGCGGAGTACAGCATGGTGCGCAGCTGTTCCCAAGAGACCTTCTCGTGGTGTGCGATGTCATACGCCAGGCACCACTCCAGCAGATGACCGCCTCGGCAGTACGGCAGCTCGATGTACGCCTTAGGCACACCGTAGGTGCTCTTGTCCAGGAAGACCCCGTGCACCTCCAAGATCGCCGGGTGCTTGATGGTCGCCTGCGCGTTGCCCCCTCCCACACCGCGCGGTGGTGAGCAGAGTTCCCCCTTGATTCCACAGCTCACGCCGTTGAAGGTGAAAGGCGCTCAGGAGTTCACATCGCTTCTAATTGATTTTTAGGGCGGAGGCCACTGGCGCATGCTCGCTGCCAGAAACACAACAACATCCCTTGGGGACGTAAGGCGCACGCCCCGCCGGGCCTCTCGTGTTGTTTGAGGGACCCTCAGTTCGGGCGGGCTACGTTCTATTCAAGTAATCAACTCATGAGTAGTAGCCGAGCGAATACCTGCAGCACTATCTCTCGCCTCACAGCTCGCTCCTCCGCCAGAGGGATCTCTTTCAGCACCACCAGGTCGTCGTCAGTGCCACCCTGCGCCACACGAGCTCAAACCACATCGACCGAGGCGCCCGCCACGTGGCATCACTGAAGCTGCATATCTGTCCGCAGCTAGATATCTGTCTTGTTGAAACCAATATATCGTGAGGCACCTTTTGAAACTGTGCGTAGTGTCAGCATCGGGCTAGAGCTTGCGCTGAGGGTTGGTGACCGCATCACTGGCGGATCGCAAGGGCGGCGCATCCTTATTGGGCGACCTCAAGGGCGGCTTCTCTGCTGAAAGGAGATTCGACTGCTCTTTGGCAGCGCACCTTACGGCGCATGACGCAGACACTGCGGCGCCCAGTCTTCAGCTCTTTCAGCTTCATGCCGGACTTGAAGTGGGCGTCGTAGTCCCTCAGCGATCCCTCGTGCATCAGGAGCCCTGTGCGGTGGATCTCCAGCTCCAAGCGCTGGTAGCGGTGCTTCAGCATCGGCCGCAGCGCCACCTCCACCTCCGGAAAGTGCGGGTGGCACACCTCCAGAAGCTTCCTCCGGACCTGGTCACGCTTGCGCCTCGTCGTGACTTGCGCTTCCTTCACGTGCTTCAGTTGCGCGACGCTGTAGATCAGTCGCTGCATCACTTCCGCCTGCACCGCAACTCCAGGTTCTCACCTTCCTTCATCGAGTCACCTGCTCGAACGCACCCGTGCTAATGCGGCCGTGACCAGTTACACAGGTATGGCATTGAGCGGAAGCCGCAGGGCCGCTCAAGGTAGCAGGGTCAACGCTATGTAATGCCCTAAAAACCACCACGTGAGCAACACTCGAAAGGAATCTCAGCGAGTCATTCTTGCCGCAGGCATGGGGAATGGGCGACAGAAAGCGTTGGCGCACGCTGGAGCAGATCTCCTGGCTCTCGAAGAGGAGACCGAGCTCCTGACGCATCTCGTCCTCGTCGCGCTTTCCAGCGATGGCATGGATGAACTCCCACACGTCCTTTTCTATCTCCACGCCGGTCTCCTTCAGCTCGTCTTCCAAGCCTCCTTCGTGCTGTCTCTCTTTACTGCGCAGCTCGCTCAGCCTTTGCTTCAGCGTCGCATTCTCCACCGTCAGGTCCTTCACCTGCCGGCGCACCCCCACCATGCCCTGACGTGGCGTGCAGCGATGAGCCATGAATTCCCCACCCGGCACATCTCTGCCAATCAGAATCCGAGGAGGACCGCAGTTCTTCGCCATTCTTTGAACCTGTCAACACCTGCAAATCGGCTTGAGTGCGCACACCTGCTCGCCGACGTGGGCGATATGCGCCACGTCACCGGCCTTGCGCGCGTATATTCCCTGCAGCACGGGGATTTGAGCAAGCTTGTCCATAGTGGCGTTGCTTGGCGCGTGACGCGTAACACCCTCGCGAGCCTCCTGCACCCTGCGAGAGCCCACCAGGGGCTCGCCTGAACACAGCACACAGTCAGCGCCACCCCGAGCCTCAGTCGCCATTTCCCTTGTTCCCTTGGTTTCATGGAACATATCTGATCAACTTGTCAGCAACGTGTTTTGGCCGACCCTTTTCCACACGACTGACAAGTGTAATATGAATACGAAAAATTAAATAACGAGGGACCATGGAACAGCGGTTGACCATACCAGGCAAGCCGTCGCGGCGCATTCCGCTGCATGCCTCAAGCACACCCTGCATGCCTCGCACGGTCTGCTGAATCGAGTCCAGCACTGCCTGAACTCTACCCACCACATCCTGTAGCCACACCACACCAATCAACCGCACCATCTCCCTCACCACATCACCCACGTTTGTCCACAGAGACCTCTCCAAAAGCAGACACACGTCAGGGAATGTCCACCAATCATCGCAGGTCAGCCAGTGGCGAGCTGGAGGCGCGTCCGCCAAGCAGATCTGCTGAGCCCAAGTGCGCCAGAGACCTTCCAACAGCACATGCACGTCAGGGAATGTCCACCAATCACAGGTCAGCCCGTGGCCAGCCGGGAGGCGCTGGGCAAGCAGATCTGCTGAGCCCAAGTGCGCCAGAGACCCTCTCCAACAGCACATGCACGTCAGGAATGTCCACCAATCATCACAGGTCACCCGTGGCGAGCTGAGGCTCGTCAAGCAGATCTGCTGAGCCCAAGTGCGCCTCAGAGACCTCTCCAACAGCACATGCACGTCAGGGAATGTCCACCAATCATCGCAGGTCAGCCCGTAGCGAGCTGGAGGCGCGCTCGCCAAGCAGATCTGCTGAGCCCAAGTGCGCCTCAGAGACCTCTCCAACAGCACATGCACGTCAGGGAATGTCCACCAATCATCACAGGTCAGCCCGTGGCGAGCTGGAGGCGCGCTCGTCAAGCAGATCTGCTGAGCCCAAGTGCGCCTCAGAGACCTCTCCAACAGCACATACACGTCAGAAAATGTCCACCAACCAGCGCAGGTCAGCCCGTGGCGAGCTGGAGGCGCGCTCGTCAAGCAGATCTGCTGAGCCCAAGTGCGCCTCAGAGACCTCTCCAACAGCACATACACGTCAGGGGATGTCCAATGATCCGCCATAGTACGGATTGCATGTTTGCATCATGTTGTGGCATCATGTTGTGGCATGTGTACGGCAACGCCCCTCTCCAGTGACCGAGTCCCTATCAACCAGATCATAGGCATCATGTTGTGGCATGTGTACGGCAACGCCCCTCTCCAGTGACCGAGTCCCTATCAACCAGATCATATGTGCTACGCAAAGCATTATATTAGTCAAGGTGCGCAGCGCCACATACTGCCTCAACATCGCTTTGAAGCACGGGCTGGCACAAGCTCGTGCATCTCCCTCCGTGGCTGGATGGACCTTGCTTGGACTCTGCCTGGGTGCTGCTTGGGCTCTGGCCTGGGTGCTGCATGGCCTTGGCCCAGGTGCTGCATGTTTGAGTCAAGATACACAGCCATATGCACGCACGTACCCACCTTGTGGTATGCTTGCCAGCTGTCACGCGTGGCTGCTGCGGCAGCGTGAGCTTCTCTGCCGTTCGGGCTCTCACGCAGAAGATCAACGACCTGCTGCGACTCCTCCTTCACACGGGCAGACACCTGGCATCACAAGAGGGCACCTCCGAGGCCCCGGAAAGGCAAATCAGGCTGCTCGGAGTCAAATCCATCGCGAGTGTGAAGCGCACGGTGACTGAGCGCTGCCACTTCATCAGTCTCCCAAAACCACACATGTTGCGCGCACAGCACCTGTTCCTCTTCATCCAACCAAAGCTTCAGCACGTCCAACATGACGCTGTACGTCATCCCGGTCATCTGTTCTTCGACTTTCTGCTCGCACCATCCACCACCCATGCCAATACGCAGCACCTCTTCTCACTCCCTGGGCATCGCCAGGACGTTGCTGGATGCTTCGGTTGTGGACGAGTGTCGGGGTCCTACGGCAGGGCGGCACTCGTGGGCACCGCTGCACATGCACTGCTTGAAGGATGCCACCACACGACAGATGCAGCATGTCGCGGCGCCTCTCACTTGCGCCGCCGCAGTTTCCACGTTGCGCAGCCTCGTCTTGAGAACCTCGACGGCCTGCTGGAGCACCTCCTGTTCGCCCCCAAGCCGTCGATGCTCAGCCGACCTGGACACGGACCCAACTCCACTTCGACTCGTCACTCGAAATCGGCAAAGATCCGTTGCAATTGCCAAAGATTTCACTCAACAGTTCGTGGTAGGGCAACGAGAGCCGACACCTTGGAGATCGAATTTGCTACATGTGTGTCGGTGCCCACAATTTCACAAGTGGAAAAGTTCATGGATTCTTTAAGCGCCGTTCCCCCGTCACGGCCAATGTGGCGACAGCCTGCGAAGACTCGCTCCACGTCATCTCCCATGCTACCCCCGCCGCACTGCATCTGACGGTCCATGTAAAATCAAACGGCTCAAATTACGCTGCATTTCTTTATTTGCCCAGTAGTCTGATTGCACTGTCTGATCTGAGAA
>LGRX02017598.1:0-23363 GCA_001247695.2 Cymbomonas tetramitiformis
GATGGGAACGGAGATATATATATGATAATGTAACTTATATATATCACGGTCCCCGAACGAACGAAGCTGGACAGCGGAGGTCCCGGAGGTCACAACAAACTAAGATGAGATAATAAAATACCTTAGGTGTTTTATTATCGGTCGGAGCTGACGGCAGGCAAGATGCAAGTGACACTACACGGCGAGGGGTGACACAGGAAGAGACAGTCACCCCCATTTTATGGGGGGGCGAAAGTCTGTCTCCCCATGACACCACCTCACCCCGAAGGTGTGAGGTGTCACGATGCCAACTTGCCAGGCCAGGCCTAAGATCCTACGGCAAGCACAAAGGCGAAACCCTAAGGAAACACACATCTCGTGAGACCCAAAGGGGTCTTTTTCAACCCAACTAGTGTGGCTCAGCCTGCGTTGGTCTCTAGATGCGTGCTCTAGGGGCTTACGCCCATGCATGTGCTGTGGGGATGACTACTCCCACAGGCCAGCCGGCGAATCTAGCCCCAGCAATCGAGGGTGGACGGCGGCGTAGCTCACGATGGTGAAACGAAGCTGAGCGCCGCCAAGACGTCGTCATCCAACGCCCACGCGATGCGGTGCGACGATGCGTGGCACCAACAGAGCGAGTGTGGGGACGTGGACACCCCAGGAGGGGCGGAGGTGGAAAATGCGGTGTGGCTCCACTCTGCCGCGAGCAAGTGCGAAAGCAGAGAGGAAAAACGGCGGGATGAGGGCTGCAACACCACTAAACACCACCAGGCAGTGGCCAAGGGGCACGCAGGGTGGAGGGAAGAGTGGAGGATGCTGCGGGGTGAGGTCGTAGTGGTCAAAGCTCATGTCGACGATGTGGTTGATGGACTCGATTTTGGTGTCTGGTGCATAAGCACCACCAGACACCACCAGATCGTAGCCAGGGGCAAGTTCTTGTAGTCGAATCACCTGCAGCGCGGAGGCAATTGCAGAAATGCGCGAACGCTGACGACACGAAGCCATGGCCGCTGTAAGCTGGAAATTCTGGAGCCCAATACTTAGGGTTCCCAAACGAAAACGTAACTTTCGCCAAAAATAACCAAATCGAACGATGAAAAAGTCAAATCGGGGTAGATTTTGACGAGGAACACGGCGGTGACGTCAGAAACGTCGTGCGGTAAGCCAATTTTGCTGCAGTGGAGGTGCTGCTGGCCAGAGTGTAGAGTAGGATCACGTGAACGTTGTTCGCGACACTGAACACGTGTCGAAAAAAAAATGAAGAAGCGAATGCCGCTCAAAGCCCGCAGTCCCTACATTCTGGGAAAATCAGAAGACGTCTAGAAGACGTCTTCTGAACGTCTTATAGACGTCTTCGTAGAAATGATGTCTTCTGGTTTCCAGAAGACGTCTTCTGAGTGGAACGTCTTCTGGAAACCAGAAGACACTCTTCGGGGAAGACGCGCCGAAGATGTGCTGAATGTCTTCCGGATTTCGGAAGACATCTTCCCGGAAGACATGCAAAGGGCAGTCTTCCCGGAAGATACCCGGAAGATGTTCCGAATGTCTTCTGGGCCAGAATACATTCTGACATGTGTTATCGACACATATGTGATGATTCAATGATTATGCAATTTGGCCACATAGCTACTTCATACCACACGTACACTAGTCGCGTAATCGCAGAAAACATTCAGAAGGCGCACGGAAGACATACGGAAGACATTCCAGGTATCTTCCTAACAACTTCAGGGTTGTCATCATGCTCTGTTGCTATGATACATGATATACGGCTAAGTTAATTGATAGGTCTATCTACACATACATGTACGATTGCATCTATTCAACATACCGAGACCACTAAGTACGATGCCCGGCGTATTATCATGATCGCCTCTCGCGTCTTGCACCTTTCGGTCGTGAACCATCATCGTCGATGCACTCGAAAAAGTCAGCCTTTAAATCAAATACCACCGCCGTCTTCATCACAGGGTGTTTCTTGATTACAACTTGGTGCTCAATTTGAGCCGCCAGGATGAATGGATCAGTAGTGTCCCAAGGTGTCTCGGGATCATCCGGGTCGTATGTGTACACCACCTTTGCGGTATTGTCCGGCCCGTACTTCGAGTTTAGCTTGGCAAACCGTTTTGTCGTCGCTTGGTTGAATTCAGGGAACCACTTTCCCTTCACAAGAATGTACTCTTTCGCGGCCAAGTCGACCTTGTAGATGCTATCTACCATGGCGTACCTGCGAGTTGGAGCCACAATACTCTATAGTAAGAATCCCCGAAGACGTCGAGAAGACACGCAGAAGACATTCGGTACATATTCTGCGCACATTCACCAAAACGTAATGCACGGACGCACCGGTCAGTCTCGATTTCCTCGGGCCTTTGATGTTTCTCCAGAGAAAAAGGCTCGGAAGTAACGTTGACAAGTTTTCTTCGTCTTGTCCTGAGCTGCCGTGCGATAGCAAACTCCTCGAACCACGACCGAGCCGAAAGATTGACGCACGCGAGGAGGCCCTTCGACGAGTGCCGCTTCATTCTCCGTGAATGGTCTCCCCAGCCAGACCTTGGGGTCGCTACCGTGCATATGCAGCGGCACATCCATCCAGCGGCGCATATGCAATTTTACATATGTCATTTTGCTCTACGTTAGATTTCCAAAATTTCAATCTCAGCTAATTTTGATCTACGTTAGTTTTCTGATTTCAGTTTTTGGAATGCTTGATTTCAGATTTTTTACATTTGTCATTTTGCTCTACGTTAGATTTCCGATTTTCAATTTTGGCTAATTTGGCTCTATGTTGGATGTCAGTTTTCAGTTTTTGGAATGCTCCATTTCAGACTTTTGCATTTGTCATTTTGCTCTATGTTAGATTTTCCAAATTTCAATTTTGGCTGATTTTGCTCTACGTTAGATTTCAGGTTTCAGTTTTTTGAATGCTTGATTTCAGATTTTACAAACCAATTTCAGATTTTTATATGTGTCATTTTGCTCCACATTAGATTTCCGATTTTCAGTTTTGGCTGATTTTGCTCTACGGTGGATTTCAGATTTCAGTTTTGGAATGCTTGATTTCAGATTCTGCTATTGTCATTTTGCTCTACGTTAGATTTACCGAAGTCCATGAGCCCGGAAGATGCGCAGAAGACGCTCGGAACGTGTTCGGAACGACTTCCGATGGAGCGTGCAGGCATACATCTTTCATGGAGATACGGGCATGCCGTGGCAACCGGTTCGCACCTTCGTGTTGGCATCTCCGGGGGAGGGTCCTCGGGCTCATGGACTTCGGTATAGGTCATGTCCACAACTTCATCCATCGGGGCCGGAGGTGAAGGTGAAAGCCTTTGCGGATTCATCCGCCTATCCCCATCACTCACAAGCTCCGGAGGACGATGATATGGTTCGCCCGATGCGATTGCATCCCGTATCTTCAACACCATTCCTTGGAGGTTGACGCCAATGGGAGGCTCAAGCAGCCACTTATGTTGTCGAAAGTGCACCGTGCCCGGATCATCGGCCAAGTCCAATGGATCGGAGAAAATGTCCTCCCACGTATGCTCCTTAAAGCCCGGTTCATGCAAGTCTGAAATTGCTTGCACATAGCCAAAAAACTCTTGAACCGAGAAAAGCACATTAGTGGGCTCGGCTAAGCCGAAAGGTGGCCGGTTGCTTTGACGCGGCACGCAAATACGAACCGCGTCCTCATGATCTTCAGCCCTGCGAAAACATTGTGATGGTGAATTCATAGAAGACACGTGGAAGACGTCCGGAAGTTGCGCAGAAGATGCTCCACACATCTTCGGTTGTATGCATTCCAAACTGCATAAATGTGCATGATAGATGCATGTGGGTTATGGAGACAAGCAAGCACCTTGTTGCAGGGGAATGCTCATGAATGTAGACGGATTCCCCGAGCCATGCCGTCATCTCATGATCCAGCTCGCGGGATGGCGACACCGTAGACAACCAATCGTGCACCGCTGCCATCTTCCCCTTCAAGACCTCCGGCTTGGATTGACGGAAGACCTCCGCCGCGGATTCGGGGGGGGGGTTAGTGAGCATCGCTCGTTTGAAGGACGACATTTTGGTCTTTGGGGGCGCTTCCCCCTTTTGGAGATGCGCGGCACGTTTACTTGCCATTCTATCTCCTATACAAAGGACACTTGGCCAAGGTAGTGCGGAGGGCATCCTGAAGACAAACACTCAGAAGACGTTCAGAAGTCACTCAGAAGACACGCGGAAGACATCTCCCGACATCTTCCGTACGTCTTCTTGACTGTGCTTGCGGAAGATACCCCAGATACCTTCTGTACATCTTCCAGACACCTTCGGGGAATATATGTCTTCCTGAACCCAGAAGAGGTGCGGAAGACACGCGGAAGACACGCGGAAGACACGCAGAAGACACGCGGAAGACATTTTTTTGACATCTTCCGGACGTCTTCTTGACTGTGCTTGCGGAAGATACCCCAGATATCTTCTGTACATCTTCCGGTTGTCTTAGAGATGTCTTTGAGGAAGACGTGTCTTCTGGAAATCTGATACTTGTAGAAGTTCCACCAAACGTCTTAACACCCCTCTTCGGGGCGTCTTCCTCATTTTTTGACGATCTTCTACGCGTCTTCTAATGTCTACCTAGAAGAGGGGTGTTAAGACGTTTGGTGGAACTTCTACAAGTATCAGATTTCCAGAAGACACGTCTTCCTCAAAGACATCTCTGGAGGGTAACAAGATGCACAGAAGATATCTGGGGGGTCTTCCGTATGTCTTTTTGTTTTTTTTTGTTTTTTTTTTGAAAAAAGCTTTAAAAATCGCGAAAAAACAAAAAAAACATATAAGGTGCACAATACTGGGCATAATTGTGTGGTGTAGGTAGAAGTGCAAAAAAACAAGTGGTTTGTTCGGGAGAGGGGCAAACGTACCAAGTTACTAAGTTAAAACGGCCGACGAATTTGGTAGAAGAAACTGCTCTTGTTTTAGAGCACCATCCCTCCTAGCAACGGTCGAACAGTCGATCACGCGCGCAGTGAGTCGCGTGAGACGTGATGACTGCACGATACCGCGGATAGCAAACCCGGAAAATCTGCCAGCGCTGCGCTGCGCTGGTGTCAGGTGTGGCGCTGGCGTGTGGATGTGGTCGCGGTCGTGGTCAGGCGTCATCGTCAGCTAGCATTAGCATCGCATCGCATCGCATCGCATCGTCAGGCCCAGCGCAGGGGAGTGAGCACGAGCACCGCACCGCACATCGACATGACCGTTCGAGTTTGAATTTTATTTAACGTTGAAGTGAAATTTGCATCTACCACTTTTACACCTGCATCCAACTCAATTCCACCGCAGCCTCGTTTTCCGCGGACTGCTGCTGGGTGAAGTGGTCCTTTTAAAATAGTTCGTCTAACAGAAAAACGTTGCACAACGCAATACTTCAATAGTGATTGCGGGTGCTTTTCGTGCCTTGGTTTTTTTACGCGCACTTCGGCGTGCTTAGCGTCTAATTGAGGTGTGAACGAGACATGTGTTCTCGCTCGTCCTTTGGACGAGATGATGTTGGTTCGATTCCAACTCACACCACTAGGCCTTTTTGTTTTCCTTCGGTAATCTTGTATTTCGTCTCGTACTATTTTTGCGCTTTACTAACCTTTGGTTTTGCGTTGCGCTTTGTTTTTCAGATCGGCTGAAAATGACCTAGTCCAAAAGGTAAATTTTCAGCCCAACCTCAACACCACAAATAAAGGTATTTGCTCTATCATCCCCTAGTGTCACACCTAGAAAATACTGCCTTTATGCATTGTGTTTTTCCGCTTTACTAACCTTTGGTTTTGAGTTGCGCTTTGTTTTTCAGATTGGCTGAAAATGAGCAAGTGGGAAAAGCGCATTTTCAGCCCATCGCCCACAACTAGAAGAGTAAAGGTACTTACCTTACCCTTCCTAGGAATTTGTGCTTGTATTCATTGTGTGTTTTCACTCTACTAAGTGTTGGTATTTTGGTGTGCGTTGTTTTTCAGATCGGTTAAAAACGAGCGAGTGGAAAACCCATGTTTTTGCGTGGTCCAAGACCTATGCCATGTGTGCATGTTAGATGAACATCGTTTCTAGGTAATTAGACTAGTTGTTTAGAACATGAATGTGAAGTAGTTCTAGACACTTAGCTAGTTAGGATAATAATATGTGTGGCCCTCCTTATGATTAGGTTCTTGATTGAAAAGTAATATTGTTAAAGCAATTTTAGTCTCCAAAGCATCTTAGCCTTCCACACAAATAAATCATCTCTTGTCGTGTATCAAACGTTGAGAATATGTTTGTTAAGGATGGCGAGAAGTGTATTATGCCATACATCTTGTTTGCACTCATCCTTCTTGCAAGCTTATTTCAGCCTAAAAATATTCCTCGCGAATGCGTATACGAATGTTGAAATTTATTAGACATGCAGAAGGCATTCAGAAGATATCTTCTGAACGTTTTCTGCATGACTTCTGTACATCTTCTGAATTCCGGAAGATGTCTTCTAGACGTCTTCCGGGTTCCAGAAGATATCCAGAAGACATCTAGAAGACGTCTTCTACGCGACTTCTAATGTCTACCATCTTCTGAGTTCTGGAAGACGTCCAGAAGATCTTCCGGGAAGATGTACAGAAGACACCTAAAAGATATCAAGAAGACATCTTCCGGAATTCAGAAGATGTACAGAAGTCATACAGAAGACGTCCATAAGATAACTTCTGGATGTCTTCCCGGAAGATCTTCTGCACGTCTTCTGGAAACCAGAAGATGGTAGACATTAGAATGCGCGCAGAAGACGTCTTCTGGACGTCTTTTGAGTGTCTTCTGGACCCAGAAGACGTCTCAGAAGACGTTCAGAAGACGTGCAGAAGACGTTCAGAAGACGCGTCTTCTGGTTTTCCCAGAATGTAGGGAGTAGAAGTCAAGCATGTGGTGAATTCTACTCGAACAAGATGTTCCTTGACGCGCCCAAGGTCGTCGTCAAAGCAAAACGTCGCTGATGTCGCGATGTCGTCGTTGGACGTGCAGATGCCGCACGCGAAGCCCGGGAACTGGTTCCGTTCCGGGGAGACGACCGGTGCTTCTGGAGACACGCGGAGTCAGATGCGTCGGTGAGCAATGCGCTCAGCCGGGTGTGAGTAGCTTGTTCCGCTACGATAACCGCTTGTTCCGCGGGATCAAAGTAAGATGAAACATGAAACCACCACTGAACAGTGGTGAGCCCATAACCTGATGGGAACGGAGATATATATATGATAATGTAACTTATATATATCACGGTCCCCGAACGAACGAAGCTGGACAGCGGAGGTCCCGGAGGTCACAACAAACTAAGATGAGATAATAAAATACCTTAGGTGTTTTATTATCGGTCGGAACTGACGGCAGGCAAGATGCAAGTGACACTACACGGCGAGGGGTGACACAGGAAGAGACAGTCACCCCCATTTTATGGGGGGGCGAAAGTCTGTCTCCCCATGATTATCTTCCATGATACCAAGAGCTCGGCCATCTCTGGTATCAAATATAGCATCGGCAGGAGTTCGTCCAAGCGCCAAAACCTAAATACCTTGTACGGCTTTCCCGGAATAAGCCGTCCGTTACGTCGAGAGCTGGGGTGACACCGAAGTTTGTGGCAATGGAGGCACTGGGTAAGGTCGTCATGCCGGCCCGGAGTGAAGATCATGCATTCATTCCTGCAAACGTCGGCGGTATGGTACGGCAGGGCAAAATCCTTCCACATAGACAAAGCTTGTTTGAAGGAGGTCGGGAAACCATTTCGTCTCTGATTGCCGATGATGTCAACGTTGCCAATCACCGTTTGCCGCATGAGATTGAAGATTTGATCAAACATGGATTGGGTAGCATTGTGCTCGGATTTCGTTTCCAGCAGATCAATGACAAGACGATGCATTGTTGAAACCTTCTCGGCATAGACGTGATCAACGACCTGTGAAATCACGAGAGGCATCCCCAACTTTACAGGAACTGCAAAATAAAAAAAGGCATTTCCCTCCGCATGTCCACCCTATGCCCGTCCTATGCCCACCCTATGCCGACCCTATGGAAACATCCAATGCTTTCCATAGGCATGCCTACCCAGTGAACCACCTATACCCGCCCTTGGGAATGCTCAGGCCCACCCTATGGAAACATTCCATGTTTTCCCAACCTATGCCCGCCCAATGCCCGCCCTATGCCCACCCACTGGAAACGTCCAATGCTTTCCATAGGCATACTTACCCAGCGCTCTACCTATACCCGCCTCTGGGAATGCCTGTTCCCACCCTATGGAAACGTTCAACGATTTCCCAACCTATGCCCACCTGTTGGCATACGTACGCCCACCCTTGGGAAATACAGAAAGAGGGGTACCTCTTGGTTATCCATATCCTCATCGTTGGCAGCAGGACTTAGGAGACGGGCACAATGTTCTTCCAGCTTTCTCAAATGATCCTGGAGAATTTCGTCCGCTTCTGCATTGGCATCTTCCATGTCATCATCACCTCCAAGGGAACCACCATCACCACCATTACGGTCACCCCCGTCATCACTTGAAGTATCGTCTTCACTACTACTTTCCCCCATGTATACCGCTCCTTGCCATCTCTTGTATAGCTTCGTATGTCGTTGTATCGTTCGAAGAGGTTTTTCAACTTGTAGTCGGCACACGGTGCAAGGACATGGTGGCATGTCGACCCCGTGGTTGTTTAATACTGGCCCACAACACACCATCCATACCAGCACGCATGACTACTTGGAACCGTTGCTTCCTTTTTAACTTTTCATTTGCTAGGCATAGGGTGATCATGAGGTGGTCATAGGGTGGGCGTAGGGTGGGCATAGGCATGGAAACAATACGATGTGTTCCATAGGGCGGTCCGCCCAATGACATCCCTATGGAAGGTGTTCAATACCTTCCATACCATGAACGTAGGGTGGACATAGGGTGGACATACGTTAGGAATGCTGTATTCTGGTTCCATAGGGATGCCCACCCTATACAACCTATGGGAAAATAACTTGAACTTTCCATAGGGATATTGGGTTGATATTCTATGAACGGTCGAGGTGTTAACCCTATAATAGTGGCGTCCGTAGGGCTGGAAATAATTACACAGGGATGGAAAAACCCTATGTAAAACCTATGGGAACGCATTTCCATTGGCTTTCCATAGGGCAAAAACCTTTCCATAGGGCACTTTTAAATCCCCTATCTGAAAATCGTATGGAATGGCTCTGGAAAATTTGCCACAGGCCCCAATGGAAATCGTTTCCACAGGGTGATCATAGGTTGGCTCACCCCATTTTCGGGATTCCATAGGTAATTTATAGGGATGGAATCAAAAAAATGAAAAATAGGGCAGGTTAAAACAGGCCCTTTTTGGACCCTACAACAGCAACACGCCGCACTTGGAAAATGCCTATGGAAAATGCAGAATTACACTGTTAAGGAATGCCACAGAGATCATCCCTATGATAGTGGCGTCCATACCTGTGGAATGGCCTGGAAACAGGTTAAAAAACATCACCAATGTACCCTATGGAAAATCCGGAGCCTGTGGAAAAAGTGGTGTGCCCTATGGGAAATCCAGAGCCTATCCCTATGGAAACCCCTATGGAAGACCCCCTACCGCCGCCAAAAACCCCCCAAATAAAATGAGCTTGTTCGATCACCCCCAAGAAAACAAACCATTTGTTCACTGACGAGGGGGGCAAAAAAACAAAATTGCGGCCTGTATGCGCTGTTTTGGCTAGTCGAGATTTTATTTCTGGAACTTCAAAAAAAATCGGGATCTCATAGGTTCGATTGAGACTGAGAACGACGGCCACCTCTAGACCATTACGAAGGGTTGATTACATTTAATCCCAGTTTAAATTTTATAAGTCGATTATCTCCGATGCAATGTCACTGAGAGTCTGAGACATCGCATCGTCATCATCGTCGTCATCGTCGATCGTGCTCGCATGACGAGTCGATCCGATGTGACTTCTGAACGGCAAAGTTTTTGAGCACTTCGATTTTTCTGAACGGTCAAGTTCAAACTCACGTTATTGCACTCTTCACAGTTCGCCGTCAGCAATGTTGCAGCAGCCTCGCCAGTGAGTTGCGTGCTGTGATATTTTTAATTCTCACAGGTTGCAATATGGCACTGGTTTGCAGTGCATGTTTTGGTTATGCGTGTGTATTATTTTGTGTGTGCTTCGCGCGCTCATACTTGGCATGCGTGAAACTTTGACTAGGAGTGAACGGGAAATTCCCGCGAGTCCTTTGCACTCGAAATAGTTGGTTCAAATCCAACTCACTCCACATCCCCCTTTTACTTTCCTTTGCTTCTTTCGTTGACGACTGCTATTTTCTTTCTTCTTTACTAAACGTTAGTTGGTTGGTTTCGTTTTTCAGATCCGCTGAAAACGTTCGCGTGGCGAAGTCATATTAGGTTTTCATCTCGCGTTCATATTCGCATTTATTTGAGGTTGCTCGGTTGTTAATTATGTTTTCAATAAAGGTTTATTTTGTGCGTTTCCGCTTTTTACTAAGTGTTGGCTCTTTACTTTCCTTTTCAGATTGGCTGTTTTCGAGGAGGGCGAAATGGAGGAAATCGACCGCCTCGAGTACAACGTCAACTTCAAGCATCCCTTCAAACATTCTAGGTTGATAAGTCCTTTATGTTTTCAATAGAATATTCTTTTGTGCGTTTCCGCTTTTTTACTAAGTGTTGGCTCTTTACTTTCCATTTTAGATCGGTTGTTTTGGAGCGAAGCGAGATGGAGAAAATCGACGGCCTCGAGTACAACGTCAACGTTTAGGTTGGCATCTTGTAAATAGAAAGAGCACGAGAAGAACATTATTTTGCGTATTGTAAATAGAAAGTGCACGAGTAGAACATAATTTTGTGTATTCGTTGGTATGATAAAATTTGATAGCCCCATTCGTATTCCTTTCTGCCTAGCTAGATACATGTTAATCGTAGTAAAGATGCTCGAGTATTTTGTTTATCTCGCACAGTGGAAACATAGTGAACACACTGCATGTTGCTAATGTGCAATATGTATGCTACACAGTCAGTGCTACACGTACAGTATCCCTATACTGCCCCACTACTGTGCCTATGGAAAGTAAATATTAATTAAGTTCCATACGTATAGCATCCCGATATTATCCCTATATCGTGCCTATGGAAACCATATATATCTACTGGTTCCATACCTATACTATGCCTATAGTAAATAGTTTCCATACGGATAACATACGTAGGGAAAGATGTTTTCCATACCTATAATATACGGTTTTCATACGCATGGTATCCCTGGGGAAAAAGCTTTCCGTAGGTATAGTACACCTGCGGAAAATGCTCTCCATAAGTATAATAACCGTATGGAATATGAATTCCATAGGGCGGGTCACCCTACGGAAAGCGTTTCCATAGGTATACTCCTGATGCTGTTAACGGAATCATACGTATAATATCCGTATGGAATACCTTGCTGGATGTGACACCCCGTGTGTGTCACAGTCCTCTGTCTGTACTAGTACTCCGTACAGTACGGCTGTCACAGGTTCAGGGTTTCGGGCTTAAGCCGAGCGACACTCAATCTAACTTCACTTCTTATGTTATCTTAAGTGTAAGCATTCTGTGTTCCAACACCACAGTATATAGTCAGCACTATATATCCCACAGGTTATGGTGCGCCAGGCACCTTCCACTACTTTTGATTGCATGAGTGGCTAAGCCACTCCGCTTGGTGGGGCGTTGGGGGCCCAATATTTGATGTCGTGATTTTCGCAGTTGCGGTCGGGAGCTAGTTTACGGGCGGATTGAATTTGGTATCGCTGCAGCGTTCGCCTACCTGGGATTAATTTGTATTGTCCGCGTTGGATTTTACTCGACTGAAACTTGATCAATTTTTGTCGTGGGATTCCTTGGCCGCCGCGTTACGATCTTGCAAAATTCACAGTTACGGCTTCCTTAATTATCCGTTCCGACACTGCATTTTACGGCTCTCGACCATCACTTTTCCGTATTCTCCGACATCGGCCCTCTACCCCAACGCTCCCACCTATTGGATTTTCAACATGAGCGTAAATTCTCACGTCACGCCTCCCTTGGGGGCCAACAACCGCATTAGACTAGACACGATTTTTTCACGCGACGTCGGCTCTCGTTATAGGCCGACGCCGGATTCTCCCGGTGTTGCCCTCACGGCTGCGGACCGAACTCGTGCTACGGCCGTTCAAAATTCCACTTGGGACGTGGACATCATCAAAAGGATCTCTCGCGACGCCTTGGGCTCCAAGGACGAGACCTTCCGAGGCGATGAGTCGAACCGCAACACGCTCTGGACGTCCATTGTGAAGTCCTTGCAGCGCGCGTTCGAGCAGAAGAACCCCACCAACGCCGCTCTTTTTGATCTGGCGGACGCGACGAAGGAGGTCAACGCCATCTTCAACGCTATTCTCTTCTCCACTTTGACATCGTTGACCTCTCCAAATTCACCCGCGCGGCGTTGGGTTGATGCCTCGGGACGGGCTTCGCCTCAGGATGGCAAGCGTGCCCTCCTCGAGGTCACCAAGAGGTTGATTCCTCGCGTGGTCCGACCTCTTGGGCACTACGAGGAGCTTTGCTCTATCTTCTTCAACTCCGAGAAGGACCCCGATCCACTTATCCAGGACTTTGACGCCTGCCTTACGGCTATTGGCAACGGACCTTCTGGACCTCTCGACGAGATGATGGCGAAGAAACAGCTTCTGGCTTCACTCGACACCGAATTCTACGACAAGGTCATCACACCGCTTCGGCTCGACGTTGAGTTGGCCAAGGTGGACCTTGAGGACATCTACGCCCACGTCCTCGAGGTTTGGGACGCCAACGCCGGCAAGCGGAAGCACGTGCCCCTCACGGACAAGAACATACTGTACTCTGGTCAGCCGTCCGACGTTGACGTGAAGGCCCTCATCAAAGAGTTTCAGTTCCACATCGACGCCGCCAACAAGGTTCTTGCAACGCTCTCCGACGAGGATGCGAACGACGAGCCGACGACTAGGTGGCCGGCTCCGGCTACGGGCAAGCCTACGGGCAAGCCAGGTGTGCACTTTCCGCCCTCCTCCTGGCGTGACCGCCAGAACCGTCGGGTGGATGGGAAGTTTCACGGCCGAAGGCGTGATTTAAAACACCGCTTCGCCGCTTCACCCCTTCCCAAGGACGGGAATTGGCCGCAAGGCGTCCGACGCCACAGCAACGACAAGAAGAGCTACGGCATGCACTCTGTCTCCTTCCACGTCCTCTCCAAGGCCTTCGTTCCGGAGTGTGTCCGATGCCCTCCGGGGTTTTGGCATGACTCCGCGAATTGCCCCACCGCCGACATCAAGTGCGACGAGTGCGTGATTGAGCAGGCCGACGACGCCGACGGCCTCGTGTCCGCCTTCCAGACCGCGTTCGACACTGAGGACGACACCGCCTTTGCTCGACTCTGTGCACAACATGATCATCCCTTGGTTCGGCAGGACGAGGAGCCCTTCACGTTCTCCGAGGACATTGACGTGGGGCTCCGAGCACAGTACGCGGGATTGACGCCCACCCAACCCTCACTCCTTGCTACCCGCGTGCACGAAGCGCGCACCGCTCTCCGCGAGCTCAAGCAGGTGGCTGGTGGTGCTGAGTCCGACACTCAGCACTTCCCGATGGTCCACTTCGGCTCGGCCATGCCCTCCGTGATCGACGATGCCGTCGTGGAGCATGAGCCGGAGGTGGCGATCGAGACCGAGAGCGACGCGTTAATTTACCCGAAGCAGTTCGCTGACGGTGAGCCGCCCTTCGAGCAGTCCTTTATGGACAACATGTCTGTGAAAATGGGCTTCTTCGAGCCCGAGCCGCAGGTCTCACTTCAATCCTTCAACCCCCTGCCTCCGTACATTTCTTCCACGCATGATTCGACCAGCGTGGCTGACACGGAGTCTGACGACGGGGACTTGCACGATGCCGTCCCACCACCCGCTCCACGGGTTGGTGGTGTACGGACACCTTCAATCGGCACATTCCTCACGGCAGCAGCTATCCCCGCTTTGTTTCTGTGTGTGAGCATCGCCATGATCGACACCGTCACCGCCACTGTACTTTGTGATGTGGAGATTGCTCCACCGTCGGTGGTGTACGGTGACTGCTCTGGTTATCAGAATGGCACAGTGGGCTACTTCACTGACCCCGACCTTCTGGACACTGGACCGACTGACTTCTACAACATCTTCAATCTGGACTCTAACGGCTTCGGCATCTGCAATCTGGGCTTCCAATTTGAGAACTACAACACCTACAATCTTTGTGAACTCTGCTCTGTGGACCACTTTAAAGGTGGCTAGAGTTACTGTCAGAAGCCTAGTAGCACAACTAGATCTGTATCACGGGCACAGTAGCCTTCAGTGTGTAGTGCTAGCTAGAGATTTGGGACCGCCCTGGCCAAGAGCACAGGCCCCCACTAGCAATCTGTTTCCACCGCTTGAGATGGTGTGTTTTGTTTCACCTAACACTGCCTGTTCCACCCTAACTCTTCCTCCGTAATAGTACAGGGTGGTGTGCTGGATGTGACACCCCGTGTGTGTCACAGTCCTCTGTCTGTACTAGTACTCCGTACAGTACGGCTGTCACAGGTTCAGGGTTTCGGGCTTAAGCCGAGCGACACTCAATCTAACTTCACTTCTTATGTTATCTTAAGTGTAAGCATTCTGTGTTCCAACACCACAGTATATAGTCAGCACTATATATCCCACATACCTTTCCATAAGTATACAGCACGTATGGAATTGTGTTTCCATAGGTATAGCCATCCTATGGAATAATCTTTCCCAAAGGTGAGCCACCCAGTGGAAAACCTTTCCATAAGTATGTCGGCCGTATGGAAACCTATTTCCCAAGGGACGCTAAGTGTATGGGCCCGTCTTCCGTAGGCATAATGTCCGTATGGAAAGATCTTTCCCAGGGGATACCATACCTGTGGAAAATGTTCCATAGGTATATCGACCGTATGGAAGATTGCTTTCCAAGGGATACTATGCCTATGGAATCCGCTTCCATAGGTACACCGTCCGTATGGAAACAAGTTTCCCAAGGGGTACCATGCCTGGGGAAAAGATTTCCATAGGTATGACCTATTAGGTTCCATAGGGCCAGCATAGGGTGATCATAGGGATGGAACAGATCCGTGTGTTTTTCCACAGGGTTTTCCATACGGCTTTCCATAGGAATGCTATAGGGATGACATAAGTACGGAAAACGCTTGATATTCCAGGACTTTCCATTGGGTTTCCATAGGGTTTTCCATACGATATTTTCCATACGATTCCTTCCATCCCTATGGAAAACGTTCCATAGGTATGGACGCCACAATCATCCCTATGGAATGCCTTGGAAAACCCTATGGAAAGCACAATCACCCTATGGAATGCCCTGGAAACTAATGAAAACCTTCCCAAGGGTGAGTATAGGGATGGAAACTCAAAATTTTTGTTTTCGAGATAACCTCCAGTATCCATTTTCCCTTTTCCATAGGGCTTTTCCATAGGGTTTTCACCCGTTTCCATGCCTATGGAAAGCTTTCCCAAGGGTTGCAGATCTGTAGGGTCACGTCCCTCGCAATCTGCCTGTTGTTTGTCGTTTGTGCAGCCGCCGCGCCTTTGCGTGATTGCTCCGCGCCAGCATCTTCCACAACAGGGCGCACCGGCGACGAGGTCGGTGGTGCTGGTGTGCTGACGCCCACAGCCGTTCCGCCGGATCTCTACTACCAGCCGGCAGGCTGGTACGGCAGCTGGTACCGTACTACGTACGGGTACGGGTGGACATGGCTCCCGGGCCCCCCGCAGCCACCTGAGGCAGCCCCAATTATTACTGCGCCGCCCTCACCGGGTGGTGCTCCGCCGTCACCGGACTACGAACCACCCGCCTGGGACGGTGGGACCGGGGATGCACTTTCTTCTTCAATTCAACACCGGGACGGGCCGATTGCACCCGGTGCAACTGCCTGCGGCGACATCGACACATCTCCAATCCTCTCAATTTACTCTACGAATGATTTCACAGGCAGTGGTACCAGCTCTCCTGGGCGCTGTGACAGTGGCACCGGCTCTCCCGGGCGCTTTCAAAGTGGCTAGAGTTGCAATTGAGATTAGCCTGCCTACAGACTGTTGTGCTGTTGGTCGGGTTGCCCCAAGATGGGCTTAGTTTAGGGCTTTAACTGTATCCGTATTCTGAACTATGCCTCACTAACTGCTAGTTTCGGGGGTTACCCTGCCAGAAAGGACAGGTTCCCCTGTAGGATGCTTATTTCCACCGAAGCTGAGTAGGTGTTTGTTTCAGTTCCGTGACCACCTAGTTTGCCAGTCACCACCCTAGGTGGTGTGCTGGAAGTGACGCCCCGACTGTCATTCCTATAGTTAGGGTGTATGACTGTCACCGGTCCCGGAACCCTAGACCCCGAACATATAACGGGAAGACTCGGTATTCCGTTTATCTTATCTGTTCTGATTACCACACTCGTATGAATATACAGACAAGCTGATATATTCAGCAAGATGTTGTCGATGTAGTCGTAAAGATACCAACGCTGAACGTGTAGCGGCCATACGTGCACGCTGGAGTGAGGCGGCCATGGCCACAGACTGCAGACTGCAGAATCTGCAAACCCAATGATAGGGTTCCCAAGTGAAAAAATAACTTGTCGTAAAATCAACCGAATCCAGCGATGGAAGGGTCAATTAGGGGTAGATTTTCGCGGGGAACACGGCGGTGAGGTCAAAAACGTCGTGCGGAAAGCCAATTTTCCGGCAGCAGAGGTGCTGCTGGCCAGAGTGTCGAAGGCGTAACGTAAAATCTCGTAAAACCAACCAAATCAGATGATGAAAAGGTCAAATTGCAGTAGAATTTCGCGGGGCAAACGTCGGTGAAGTCAAAATAGGCGTAAGGTAAGCCACTTTTGCTGCAGTTCAGGTGCTGTCATCCAGAGGTTGAAGAACACAAAGGAATCGTCGGTTATAAAGTAGTGTCGGTCCAGCTGAAATTTGACGCACGGAAAGTGCGTTGATTTGGAAAATGTCGGTTTGTCGGTAAAAAAATGACGGAAGCGACCGATGTGAAAACAAGCCGGTCGTTGTCAGAAGTGTCGGCTAGTAAGTGTCGGCTAATAAATGTCGGCTAGTAAATGTCGGAATTGTCGGCTAGTATAGAATCACAGGGCGCGAAGCGGACGGAAGACTGACGAAAACACCACCACTGAACGTGGGTGGGCTATAACCTTATAAGAAAGTAGATATATAGCAATATATGTACTGCCAGGAGAATGTCAAAAGCACAGTGAGATAGGGTTCTCGGTTGTCTAAAGTCGGATTAAACTGTAAGATAATCGGGTTTAAGCTGGCGGACAGACCGTGACACACGAGCGGAGCAAAGAGCAGGCACTGCAAGTGACATCCGAGCAAGCGAGGGGTGACACAGGGCACCACAGACCTCCCCCCTTATGGGGGGTGAAAGTCAGTGTTCCCATGAGCCCCCAACGCCCCACCAAGCGGAGGCGTTTAGCCAATCATGTCACCAAAAGTAGTGGAAGGTGCCTGGCGCACCATAACCTGTGAGATATATAGCTATGACTATATATTGGGCTACGGTCAGAATGCTTTCACTTTCGGGTTGCAAGAGTGTAAATAAACATGAGATAGTCTCGGCTTTATGCCGGAAACCCTAAACCTGTGACACCCGTACTGTACCGAGTACTAGTACAGATAACGGGAAGTGACACACGGTGCGTCACATCCAGCAGAAAACCCAAACCCAAAAAGCTCTTTGTCATGAAGTGACCTTCTCGTGCATACAATACTTGACGACAATCCTTGCGCGCAACAGATGGTGAACTAATATTACTCTCAGCAAATTTAGTGCAAAGTTTCGTGCGCTAACACAGAGGACTTCGATGTGGTTGGGTTCGAACCCAAGCAAGGTTGGCATGCTCAACCTTGACTTCCACACCCCAAGAGGTCGCGATGACGCCATAAACCCAAAAAGATAAATCAGTCTCTAACTTATCACACCTCGATGCTCCTCAAACTTTGTATGCATATTCAAAGTGAGTTGAATAAAACGTGAGAATAAGGTGGGTCCGATGTGGTTGGGTGTGATCCCAAGCTAGGTTGCCCTAGACTTCCACACCTCAAGAAAGCGCGCCCCTCCTCGCCATCGGAAAACCTGCGACACAAACTGCACAAAATGCGTATCGTGAGTTGGCCGCACATATGCATAAACAAACTGAAAAATAGAAGCAGCCAAACACTTCCGAAATTCCTGCGCATAACACAGCAGCCACGACATCGTTCCGCCCATGAGGCGAAGCGAAGGACTGTTGAGAAAATTATGAGCAGTAAATGTTGGTGCGCAGCTCTTTATCCTTGAGCTAGTCAACGCCAACGGCAATCGTATCCGCGATATCGATGGAAGATAAAGATGATGATTTAATAATCCTGGAAATTAAATTCACGATGACACGCGAGACGATGCGAGACGATATGACCGTCACGCTGGTTCAGAATTTTTCCGGGATTGAGACGGAAACGACGTGTGAATTCCAGCGCGTATAACCCTTCCCTATAAAAAGAGCAGATATCTCGTATGATAAATATCTGATTTTCACTTGTGGACGCGCAATGAATACACATGCGACATTGCCAAAGTCACTCGATTTTGACACATCACTTTACAAAATCGGCTCCCACACTTTTGTATGGACATCTAAATCATCTTATATTCGTTATAAATAATAGGAATTGCAGATATGAATAAATACCCGATTTTCACTTGTGGAGGGATTGCGCGCAATGAATAACATTCGTTGTTGCCTATCATTAATCATATCATTCGATTGGTCATTTTCGATTTTGTTTGAGATATGACGTATCAAAGTCAAATCGGTATAATTTTGTGTAGGCTCTATGTATATAGAAGGAGATGTAGTCTTTGTGGTGTCGAAGTGTGAAAAAAATTCACGTATCTATAATCTTTCGTGTTGGGAACCTGCGATGTCTCTTGGCTTTGGGAGAAATGGCTTCTTTCTCAGACTACATTTTTCACATAACGCCAAAGTTTCCAGGGTCTGCCTGAACATAACCGCTTTTGGTGAATGTACATATGTGTTGATTAGGTACCAGGCGCCGGAGCCAAGGATAAATGCACACTTCATTCCCGAGAGGCGTACATAGATTTCTCCTGTATGTCTCACTTGGTGCTAGTGCACACGCATGATATACGATATGTGTGAAAGACCAAGATGCATCGAGGGGGAACTCGAGAATCACGGAAGTTGGGAAAACGCAAGAGATGCGAGGACGTGCAAAGCATCAGTTCCAGAAAGGATCTCTGTCGAACTTCAGTGAAAGCAGCGAAGAAGGTGAGGACATCGTTCTTTTCCTTTTTTAAGCGCAACTCGCGGTGGTGGAAAGAACTGGAACATATTATCAAGCGGAATTGATCGACTCCAAAATTTTCCGGTTCCATTCGTCAGTGGCGGTCGTTCAACTAGGGAGTCTGTTTGATTTTGGTTCTGTCACGGATGCTTTTGTGGGTGTTTGGTCAACTGTTATGAAGTTTCAAGGTAACTTCTGGGTCAAGTCAGATTTCACCTCTTCGTTGGGCCCGGAAACACGCCTGGAAGAATCACGCGCGATGGCGCGTCACTCAGTCCCCCGCGCAGCGCCCCGTCCTCCTCACACGAGGGTCCAACATCCAGTGCTGGCGGTCAGAGTTGGAGGCTCGTGGGAACTGAAAGGAGCGCGGTGGCGCGTTGGAGAAGCGCATTGTCTCGTGCTGGCCTGCGCATTTGACCACCAGATGAGGGGCATAGTTTGTGAGGTGACGAACGAACGAAAGTGTGTGGGTGTGTGGGACTTTTTAACATGGGGTGTCCATGCTGTGTGGTGTGACTGCATTCATGGCATAACCATGGACCAACGGGTCCCATCCATCCATCGACCGTGAGCCACAGGAGGGCGTACCAGCAGGGCCCGCTTACTCCGTATCCCTGGGACCAACAATTGTTGGGCGATGATCGGTCACATCGTATCATCTTTCCATGCTGCTTTGCATCTGGGTTGGGAATATGTATGATTGGTGGTATCTTGTCATGGCCCCGCCCTGCTCCTAATTTGCTTCTCACATCCACCGGGATGATGGTGGGCTGGCTTTTGTCGGCTGATCTCATGCCATTCAGTGTGTGGGATTCAGCGCGCATTGAGTTGCGTGAGGTTGCGCAGTCTCGCGTGTTTGGCAGTGATTGGTCCATCCATCCATCCATCCATGCTGCTTTGCATCGGTTTAGACGTGTGTGTGTGTGTGTCGGTGGTATCTTGACACAGCCGCGCCCTGTTCTTGAATGCTTTTCACATCCACTGGGATGATGGTGGGCTGGCTTTTGTCGGTGGGCCTCTTGCCGCTCAGTGTGTGTGTGTGTGCTTATCCTTGGACCGACTCCTTTGGCACCCCGTAGCCAAAGAAGATCGGCTGCACAATGTACCCACGCCGGGGATCAAAGGATTCAGCACACACTTCGGGACACTTATCCGGATTCTCCGGAGCTTACTAGTGAAGGATGGGACCCCCAAAGCCTCACTGAGCCACCCGAGCCCCTCTGCATCCGCACCGCACTGCTCAGTGTGTGTGTGTGTGTGTCTGTTCCCTGCTCCTGATTTGCTTCTCACATCCACTGGGATGAAGGAGGGCTGGCTTTTGTTGGCTGATCTCATGCCATTCAGTGTGTCATGTGGCTCGCATGGCAGCGTTCAGGCTTTTTTTGGCTAGGTCCACGTCTCACCGGGCGACTCTGGGCAAAGGGTGTGGGCAATCCCTCACACGCCCAAATTATTGGGGTTTGAATGACGGACTTGTGCATGTTGCATGGCGTGAGAGATTGAACATTTGCTTGATGTGGAGGATGGACCTTCGCGCGCTCCTCACTCTAAGAAAGTATTTGTGCGGAGGCAGGAGAACGCGCAGCACCCCGCGGACGTCTCCCTCGCAGGGACCGCGGCGGCACCGTGTAGGGGCAACTGTCAATCACACTCGGAGGCCACCTCTGCGGGATCTCCTGCTCTACCCAGTGCTTTGGAGGCAGCCGCGGAGCCGGGGAGGGGCAGCAGAGCTCTGTATGATGCCCCAAATGCCCGGTGTGAGTGCTCGGGAGAGTTGCTCTCGCCCCGAGGCTCTCGCAAACGCCTTTTGGTGCAGGCCGTACCTGAGTCCGCGGCGCCTCTTCCGGCACCGAAGCGTCGGAGGTCCTCCGCCAATAGCGGGCCAACGATGACGTACTGCGATGCACCGCCACAAGCCTGGCCACAGTCTCTGAAATCCGTCGCCGCGGAGGAGGCGACGACCCTCCAAGCAACGCCCCCACGACCTTGTGTGCCCCTGAGGGCCCCTCAAGGGGCGGTGCACTCGAGGCCGCCGCGCAGCGTGGAGGAGAATATGCTGCCCGCTGCGTCGGGCGGTGAGGCACCAAACGGGGTACCTCCGTCCGCGGTCCCATTCCTGCGCACGCGAGCGGCCTTTCGAGGGGTCTTTGGGCAGTGGGGGGGGGCCAGCAGCGGTTGCGAGGGAGGAGACTGGGCCGCGGCGGGCAATGGAGCGCAGCACGAGCAGGAGGCGCTGGAGGACGAGGAAAACTTGAAGGCGTTGGAGGACATCCATCGAAACATCCCCGGGGTGGTGTTCCACTTCTGGGTGAGCGAAGAGGCGCACGGGGTCGGAGAAGGGGCGCGGGCGTGGGAGTGCGCTGCCTGTATTGCAGCGCAGCGGCGCAGGACACGTTGGGACTCCCCGCGGAGGATCTGCTGGCGGACTTTGGAAAGCTGAGGTACAGCCTCGCGCCGGTCGACCAGGGCAGCTTCGCACGGCGCTTCGAGGAGCTGATTGGGCACGGCAAGGCGCTCGAGTGGAAGGGCCGTCTTCAGAGTCCGGCAATGCAGGCGCGCCCCCCCCTTTCGAACGTGTTTTATTGGGCATGCGTCTTTCGCAGTCGAGTCCCCAAGGATCTATTTCTGGCCGCGGTGCCGTCGGTGGTGCTTCTCTGTTCACTGGTTCTGCATAGCACATCCCTGGCAAAACATCCGCGCTATATGTCGGCTATATGCTAAACTCGATCATAGCAAAGCCTGCTTTTGTGGAAGCCGTAGCTTGGCGCACTGCTGTGTTTTGTCAAAGAGCAAGGCTTCATCACGAGGCAGGGACCAAATCGTAAAACAACCGGCGTTTTGTTCCACGGAACACTGTTGGTGCCAAGCCTCCAGGTGGCGGCACCGGGGTGGAACTTGGGGAAGCTGGGCGGTGCGGCACAAATTCGTCCTGAGGCGGCGGGCAACGCAGGTCCGAGTCGCAGGGGTTGATTGAGGGATTCTTATTGGGTGGTTCCAGGACCGGCCCTGGATCTTCATGGTAATCAAGCGGACGCGTGGAAGCGCGCCCCTCCTGGGCACAGAGGGCGCAGGGACGGAGTACGTCGGGCACGTGCGCAACTGCTCGGAGAGGGACGAGGCACAGAAACTCAGCATCGAGCGCGAGATGTACAGCTCCGATATGCGATTTTTCCACTTTGCCCAGAACAGCTTGGCAACGGTGTCTCATCCACACCCATGACCCCGGTTCCTGCGGCAGCGCACGATTTCCGTACAGTCTTGCATATACTTCCTCACACACACACACACACATAGTGAGCTCCGGAGAATCCGGATGAGTGTCCCGAAGTGTGTGCTGAATCCTTTGATCCCCGGCGAGGGTACATAGTGCAGTCTCCTGTGGCTACGGGGTGCCAAAGGATTCGCAAGGATAAGCACACACACACACACACACATATGTTACGGTACGCACTTACAGTAATATAATTACTCCTCCTACTACCCTAATGCATGCACATCATATCTCGTGGTAGAGGTGGTGGCCCCTCTTATGCAAAACTCAGTCTGCACATCATGGTGGAGGTGGTGGCGCCCCCTCTGATCCAACTTCTTTTGCAATTGATGGTGGAGGTGGCGTCCTGTGCTCTTCTGCACTCTGCCCCTCCACGTGGGGGTGGAGAATTCCTCGACTTCATTGCTTCATCACATCCCACTCTCAATCTCGAATCCCTCCTCTCCTCTGATGCACCTCCCATGATTGGCATAACGCCTCCCTTCACCATCGCACTTCCTGGGCATCCCAGTCCCCATGCCGCCCCATCCTATTCCACCGCGCCCTGCCCCTGATCATAGAGGTGGCATCTCTCTCTCTCCCGCAATGCACCCCGTGCCTCGTGGTAGAGATGCCAGCCCCCCTTTACTGTGGTGCACCCCGCGCCTCGTGGTAGAGATGCCAGCCCCCCTTTACTGTGATGCA
>LGRX02017598.1:24103-57554 GCA_001247695.2 Cymbomonas tetramitiformis
CTTTACTGTGATGCACCCCTTGCTACGTGGTAGCGATGCCAGCCCCCCTTTACCGTGATGCACCTTGTGGGAGAGGTGGCGCTCCCTCGACTCTTAATGCATCATGCCCCCCATCACAAGGTGTGTGTGGTGGTCCCGCACATGCCTACTCACAAACCGCGCTTCCAGGCTTGCACGGTTTGTGAGTGGGCATGTGCGGGACCACCACACATCTACCGCGGTTCGCTCTCCTCCTCTCACTTACTGCACCCACGCCAGAGCATCCGGCGCCGTTTCCGCGCTCGCTGCGGCCGCATGCTCGCGCTGAGTGGACGTGGCACCTGCGGGCTGGCAGGTGCTCGAGCGCTCCTACTTGCTGTGGGAAGCCTTGCAGCTGGCGCCAGGGGCGCACGGAGTGGCGGCGCCGCAGGGAGAGATTGCGCGGCTGCTGGTGGATCTGCGGCGCGCCTGTGAGAACGGTAAGCGCAGCTGTCATCTACGGCCTCTGCTCAACTCCACCTTCAGCGGCAACTACAAGCTGCGGCTCACGGAGATGGGCTGCGCCGAGGTGGTCCAGCACTACGCAGAGGAGTTCGGCCTGGACACTACCCCCCTTGCCCCTGGGAGCCCCCTGAATCAGGAGCGGGGCCACATCGACTTGGAGCTCCTGAGCATCGTGCTAAACAACCTCGTGGCGAATGCAATCAAGTACGGGGCCCGGGGGATTCGCCCGAGGTTCCAGGTGGCACGCCCTGACCCTTACAACGTGGCGTTCCAGCTGTGGAACGCCCCTGGCCCGAATCACGCGAGTTTCATGCAGAACCCCTCGCAGGCGCTCCGGGCCCCCTCCTCCATGCGCCAGGAGTGGATGAGCGACGGCCTCGGCATCGAGTCCATCAGGATGTGCCTGGCCTGCACCAACTGGACGCTCGGGTACCAGGTCACTGCCGACAGCACCTCCTTCTGGGTCCTCATCCCATGCACTGCTGGCCAGCCGCCACCCCCTTCGCGGGCTGAGACGCAGGATGCCGAGACAGAGCATCGAAGTGACCTTGCCGCCGCAGCACCGGTGTCTGAGGCGCGATCGGACCTCTCTGCCTCGACGGTGAGCGAGCCAGTGAGGCCAGGCCTGCGAGGCGGCCGGCAGGAGGAGGCGGCGGGGGCGGGGCGGCCGATGTTCCCTCCGGGGGTGCTGGTGGCGGTGCTGGATGACTCCACCATGATGCGCGCGACGTACCGGGCGCAGCTAAAGCAGATGGGGGTGAAGAAGTTCTGGATCGAGGGTGCCACGAGGGAGGAGATCCACCAGTTTGCGGCGCGAGCGATGAAGAACCGGGTGGACCTCGTGGTGCTTGACCAGAACCTGAGCGAGGTGCTCGGCGCGGAGGAGGCGAAGTGCACCACCGGCTCCAGCATCATGCGCGAGCTGCGCGCGGCGGGCTTCGCTGGGTTGTGCGTCACACGCACGGCGATGCACTCCGACGAGGCGTGCGCCCAGTACCGCACGGACGGCTTCGATGACGTGCTGCCCAAAACGACGGTGTTCGCGCGGCAGCTCGCGGCGGCGTGGCCTGCCTACTCCGCTCTCTTGGAGCGGCGGATGCGCCTCGCCTGGGAGGAGGGGTTCCAGCAGGCTGCTAGAAAGGCAGCACCCTTGCACGGGCCGAAGCGGCGTGGCGCGTGGGTCTGCCTGTGTGCCGCCGAGGTGATGTACAGCTGTTGCCGGGAGTGGCCAAGCGCTGCCCGCGCCGAGGTCGGCCTCTTTTCCCTGGCGGCGGTCATCCTCGGCATGCTCACGAGCTCGGCCAAGCTGCGGGCGGACGCCGCGGCCACCTGGTTGCACTGCGTCGGCGTCCCGGGCATGTGCGTGTGGGTGATGGCGCGCAACCCGGAGAGTGCGCATGCGGTGTCGGGGGCCATCGACGCCCTGCTCGGGAATTGGCTGCTCTACACCCTGAGCCACGTCAGTTCCTTCGCCCGGTGCCAGCTCTTGGCCACGGTTCCCATGGGGATCGCCGCCGGTTCCCTGTCCCTCCTCAGCCAGCGCTCCGCCGGCAGCTTCGTGCGCGACACCGCGGGGGGCTTGGTCTACACCGGGATCCTCGTGGCCGTCTCCTCCGCCCTCGCCGTGGTCGGCCCGAGACAGGCGTACAAGTGCCAGCTGGCGGAGTATCTACGGATGCAGGCGCAGCAGCAGCGCAGGCAGCATGAGGGCAAGGGCCCGGCCGGACTCCGCGCGGAGGATCCTCCACAGTCCTCGCCGGCGGCGCAGCTCACAGATAAGGCGCTCGAGGCGCGCTTCACCCACTTCATGGGCTCCGAGCGGCCGGCGTGGCGGGTGGGCTGCGGCCTGCTGGTGATCGGGTTGTTCCCCTGGGGGTCCGCGGGCTTGCTTGGGTGGCTCCTGTGCGGCGCTGCGCCCCCGTGGGTGACGGCGCAGTCGCTGCTGCACCTCGCCGCGGGGTCCACGCTCCTCCTCCTGGGGGACCTCTGCGCGCCCTGGGTGCAGCTCCTCCAGACGGTGCTCGTGTGGTGCTCCCAGGCCTTGCTGCTCGTGTGCCTGGCCAACCAGGAGCCTGGGTGGGTCTCGGTGCTGTTGCCGGTGCTGCTGGTGCTGCACCCCTGGTTCGCTACCACCTTCGCTTTCCAGTGGCAGCCATGGTATCAGAACGCCGTATCCACGACTGTGGCGCTGACGTGGCTGATTGCGCAGCGCGTGGCGACCGGGGCCGCGCGGCCGGAGATAGACGACGGGGGCGACGGGGGCGCGCGGATGCAAGTCATTGATGACCTCTGGACGACCAACCTGTTGCTGCAAATCTGCTTGCACCTTGGGGTGTCGCAGGAGGTGCGTAGCAAGGAGAGCGAGGCGAGGGAGGACTTCCGCCGGAGGGTGCTGCTGGGAGGCATGGAGGGCGCCGCCCAGGTGGGTGTGGCTGGTGGTGACAGGGACCTGCCGGTGCTGCATGGCTGGGAGCTGCACCTCGGGAATCCGGTGTGGGAGAGCGAGTACCTGCAGCAAAAGAAAGCCGCGTTCCAGGCGACGTGCCGAAAGATCAGTATTTTGAAACTGACTGGTGCTATGCTCTCCCTCCAGCTGCCGAGGATGCGCCCCGCTGCCCCTGAAATTTTGGCCTGGATGCTCGGCACGGTGCTGTTTTGTATGTGTATGAACTTCCGTCCGGCGCTGCAGACGATCAAGCACTGCTTCTCCTGGAGGCTCTCCGAGCCACTGCTCCTCGTGTTGATGTCGTCGAGGCACCCTACCAACGAGACCGTGGTCTTCTTCGCGAACGTGCTGATCGTTGTCACCGCCCTCTCCCAGGGGACCCGCTTCGGCTTACTCGAGAAATGGACGAGCCGGGTCGTGGTTTGGTTCCTGGTGTGGGCCGCCATCTGCCTGTTGGAGCTCCGCCGCTGCAATGGTACGGGCGTCATCCACAACACCATTGGAATCATGCCGTACTTGTTGATGATGCTGGTGGTGGCAGCGCTTGTGCCGGCTCTCACCCATCGGTTTGAGAAGCACCGGCGGCTCGCCTTCCTGCACGAGCAGCTACAGCGGTCCGAGGCGAAGGCGGGCCAGGCGGAGCAGTGCGGCTGCCTGCAGTCCCCCATGCTGCTGGAGTTCGTCGACCAGCGGCTGGAGCTGCAGTTTGAAGGGTGGACGCACGCCGTGCGGTCTGCCCGGACAGCGCGGCACCTGCTGCTGATGATGCCGTTGTTGCTACTGGCGGCCGAGGGTGAGCCGGGCCTCTTCAGCCTCGCCGGCCCCATGGCCGCGCTTCATGTGGTGGTGGCTGCGGCGCTCCTCCTGGCCGAGCCCGCGCTGCCGGTACCCGTGCAGACCGCGCAGACGGTGCTGATGTGGGCGAGTCAGGGGACCCTGCTGATGACGTATGACCGCACGCTGCCCTGGTGCCCGGCGCTCTTGGTGCTGCTCCCGTGGGTAGCGCATTGCGCCCTTCGATGGCAGCCCTGGTATCACACGGCCGCGTGCGTAGCAGCGGGGCTGGTGGCGCACGGCGTGATGTGGGAGGTGGACCAGACGGCGGAGCCTGGAGGGGGCGGGGAGGCGTGGCAAGCTGCGCCGGACGCCGCGGTGCAGCACGCCTGCAGCCTGCGCCTCGCCTGCTTGGCGCTATGCCACGTGTCGGCGCTGGCGGTCGCGTGTGGCGCGCGGGAAATCGAACGGGCGGCGCGAGGCGAGTTCCTCAAGACGCAGCAGCCTGCCAGCGGCGGAGGGGACGACCTGGCAGCGGGAGACCCCCAGCTGCACGGGTGGGCGATGCGTATGAGCAGCCCGCTGCACGAGGCGCGCTTCCTACGGGAGAGCGTGGCCCGCGCGCGCGCTGCGATGCCCTACCACTGCGCTCTGCTGGCGGGGCTCTGCCTGGAGCTGCTCGGTGCGATGCCGAGCCTGCAGACCGCCTGGGCCGAGATGCTGGCGCTGCTTCTGGGCTGCTGCTTGCTCACGCCGGCGGTGAGCCGTGCGCTTCCGGACAAGCACTTCTGCTGGCTGCTGTTGGCGTATCAGGCGGTGTGGATCCCAGGGTGCCTGGGGGCGGCGCTAACGCATCAAACGTCGAATCGAACGGTCCACTTTGTCGCGCAGCTGGGGATGGTGATCAATGTGGGCTATTTCCTCACCGGGCGCGTCACCGAGATGGTGAGCTGGATTGCCAAGGCGGCGATCGCCCTGCTGCTGTGGCTCTGCCTGGCTTGTTTCGCAGAGCGCCACCCGCATTCACCGAGCCCGACCGGCATGCTCAATCTGGGGGCATACTACAGGGAGATGCTGGCGGGGACACTGCTGCTGGTGGCAATGGCCTGCCGCAATGAGCGGGGCCGCCGGCTGGCCTTCCTGCGGGGGCTCCAGGAGGAGAGTGGCCCTGCGCGCCGCTCGACCAGCGCCGACGCGAGCGCCGGCGCGCTGGATGGGCTGGCGCAGACCCAGACGCTGCTGCACTTTGTGGACAGCGCCTTGGAGGACCGCTTCGCCAAGGGCATGCGCGCCGCGCGCCCGGCGCGCCAGGTGGCGATGCGCCTGCTGCTCATCGCCGTGCTGCCCCTGGCCGCCACGTGGGCGCTGCCCGCGCTGTACGGCATCGAGGCGCCCTGGGTGGGGGCTCTGGCGGCGCTGTACAGCGCCGGCGCGGTGGCGATCTACGCCGCGGGCAACGGGTCGGAGCAGTGGGTGCAGGCGCTGCAGTGCTGGCTGATGTGGGCGAGCCAGGGCTTGGTGCTGCTGTACGGCACCTCGGTCCACAACTTGATGCCGGTGCTGCTGGTGCTGCAACCCTGGCTGGTCTGCGCCCGCGCGTTCCAGTGGCAGCCGTGGTACCACCACATGCTCTCGACCCTGGCGTCGCTGGCGGCTCACGGCGCGTGGGGTATGACGATGGGGCATGACAAGGAGGCTCCTGGGCAGGTGGGCGCGCTGGGCGGTGGCGGCGTGCCCGCGGCGCACGCGGAAGACGCGTGGCTGCTGAGCTTCGTGGCGCTGATCATGTCGCAAGCAGCCTTCTCCCTCAACCTTTACCTGCGCGAGCAGATGGCGAGGACCGAGTTCCTCCCCACGAAAGGCTCCCACGCGCCCGGGGCATCGCAGCACGGGGCCCTGCACCTGCGCGGGTGGGAGCTCCACCTCGGGCGCTTCTCCTGGGAGCGTCAGTACGTGCGCGACGCGATGCGGCTGGAGCGGGGCATCGTGTGTCGCAGCACCGTGCTCGTCACCACCAGCGCGCTCGTGTCCCAGGTCCTGCTGCAGAGTGCGCGGTGCGCCTCCACGGAGGTGGGGGTGCTGCTCTTCGGCCAGGTCGTGTACACCATGCTCGCCAGCAGCGCGCAGGTGCGCTGCCCTACCCCCCCCTCCCCTTCCGCCCCTGTCACATGCGCCAACGCTTTGTCTTGCGCGGAGCCCGGTGGCGTTTCGGGTGCGTTTCCAGCGCCCTTCCAGCACCCATGCTGTGGACACGTCCGGTGCACGTTGCATGAGCTCGGAGGCGGCCTGTCACCGCGCCGCACTCTGGTTGGAGCACCCACATTGCTTCCCTCCACGGGTGACGTGGAGCGCATTGCTGGCAGAGCTCCCAGGCAGCAAGCGCAGGCTTCGCGGGCTTGAGCGTGTCAGTGATACTTTGTGATATGTCCCGCCCTGCTCTTTCACGCTTCTTGCACGCGTCCACATGATTGTTGGGCTTGCTGGCCTCGGTGGGCGCCGCCTCGCGCCTCTCGCCATGTGGGAGCGCCTCCCAGAGCTGCTTGGCTGGCGGCAGTGTGACAACGCCCAGAAATCCGTTCTCCTGTGCTCACCCCCGGGGGATGGGCGTGGATGGGGAGGGGGTTAGCGCAGGTGCCGCGTCGCTGGCACTTCGTGATGTCCTTCTGGCACCTCGTGCTGTTCCCCGCGGTGACGATCGGCATGGCGATCCGGCACCACGGCAACGCGGCGGTGGTGGTGCTCGCAAACGGGGGCCTCCTGCACAGCCGGCTCGAGTGCATCTCCAAGTCGTCCATCAGCTGGATGCGGCAGGGCAGCGTCGGCCTGCTGATGTGGAAAGTGTTAGCCCTCGCGCACCTCGTGCAGGGCCCCAACCATTGCGTGATCCATGACACAATCGGCATCGGCGCGTACCTCGGCCTCACCCTGACGGGCACCGTCATCACGACGGCGCTCGCCTACCAGACCGAGAAGCGGCGCCGGCTGGCCTTCTTGTGGAACAAGCTGCAGCAGTGCGAGAGGAAGCCGCTGCACTCCGCGGCCACGGGCGCCTCGGACGAGGACGAGCTGGCGCAGACCCAGACGCTGCTGTACTTTGTGGACGGTGCCTTGGAGGACCGCTTCGCCAAGGGCATGCGCGCCGCGCGCCCGGCGCGCCAGGTGGCGATGCGCCTGCTGCTCATCGCCGTGCTGCCCCTGGCCGCCACGTGGGCGCTGCCCGCGCTGTACGGCATCGAGGCGCCCTGGGTGGGGGCTCTGGCGGCGCTGTACAGCGCCGGCGCGGTGGCGATCTACGCCGCGGGCAACGGGTCGGAGCAGTGGGTGCAGGCGCTGCAGTGCTGGCTGATGTGGGCGAGCCAGGGCTTGGTGCTGCTGTACGGCAACGCGATGCCGGAGTGGACCGCGGGCCTTCTGCTCGGTCAGCCGTGGCTGGTCAGCGCCACCACGTTTCAGTGGCAGCCGTGGTATCACAGCGCGGCGTGCACGTCGGCGGGGTTAATGGCGCAGGGGCTATGGGAGCTGATCATTAGGATGCAGCAGAGCGAGGAGCGGAGCGCTCCGGGCGAGTATGGGTACGACCTTTGGGCCTTCTACCATGTTGCTTATTGGGGGATACACCTTTCAATCTGCAGCAACGCGCGTGCTTGGGAGTGCTCGGGCCGGGAGAACTTTTTTGGCGAGGTACAGGAGGAGCTGGCAGGGAAAGTGAGGAAGGATGTGGGGGGAAAGAGGGACCCGAATTGCCCCACTTCCGCCACCAGCACCCCGGCAGACGCGCTGCAGCTACACGGGTGGGAGCTGCATCTTGGCAAGCACTCGTGGGAGCTCGCCTATTGGGTCGAGCGCTGGCAGATGACGCGCCGGAAGATCCGGCTTAACATGGGGCTGAGCTTGCTGGGGTTCAGCTCCTTGCACGTGCTTGGCTTTTTATCTGGAGGCAAGAGCTCGTTAGGCAGGTAAGAGCTCGCGCTGAACTGTGCTCAAGCCATGCCACGCGATGCGAGACTTCGGAGCCAGCTATTGGCGCACGTGCTTTCTGGCCGATGCATGGTCATATTGGGAGAGAGTGCAGCGCATGCCGTAGCCATCTACCGCACTGCTGGGAGTTGAGGCAAAATGCCACGAATGTATGTGGTGAGAATGTGACCTGTGCTTCTTTCCGAGTCTCGCTGAGTTCATGTCACACACGGAACAACATCAATCTGGCCCTCGATCCGATCCGATCAGATCGCACGGTTCACACAACTATTGTCATCTTCAGCATATAATCACTCGAAACCCGTCGACTCTGAGTCTTTCAGGCTATTGCTTAACTTTTGGACCGCACATTACCAATCAAGTTTGCGCACCCTGTTCTATTTAAATGAGCCATGGATGGATCTCTTGCTGACACTGTGCCTTCGACTAAAACATCTGCCGTCCGCCACTGAAGTTGGAACGCCATTTTCTGGGTAGAGATTGGCATCAGTGATTTAGGGTTTGGCACGGCCCCGTCCGTGATTTAGGGTTTGGCACGGCCCCGTCAGTGATGTGAGTCTTGGCGTGACCCGTCCGTGATTTAGGGTTTGGCACGGCACCGTCAGATTTAAGGGCTTAGCACGGCCCCGTCAGTGATTTAGTGTTTGACGGCCCCGTCAGTTTACACCGGTGTTTGTACGGCCCTGCCAGTGATACAGGGTTTGGCCGGCCCCGTCAGTGATACAGGGTTGGCACGGCCCCGTCAGTGACACGTGTTTGGCACGGCCCTGCACCAGTGATACAGGGTTTGGCACGGTGCTCGTCAGTGATTTAGGGTTTGGCACGGCCCCGTCAGTGATTTAGGGTTTGGCACGGCCCAGTCAGTGATTTAGGGTTTGGCATTGCCCCGTCTGTGATTTAGGTTCGAACTACGCTCTCTGTAGCAGCATGCAACAGCATTGACCTAGTTCATGGCACATGCGCAGAGAACACACCTCGTTGTTCATGCACCATAGGCACGCGCATGCGCACTTTTTGAGCGGAGTCTTTCCCTTGGAAGGGAATGCCTCAGCGCGCGCCTTTGCCTGTAGCGTGCCCGGCATATCAGTACATCACGCATGCAGCACGTCCCGCGTCCAGCCAGAGACCATTTATGACGGCCGCGTGCTGCTGCGAGATGTCCTCCATAGCCTGCCTCTATCGCTGGCCCCTCTGATGCCAGCAGGGGGTGGGGGGAGGGAGGGACGCAGTCTGACAGCCTGGCACTCTGAGATGCTGCCGATGCTGGTGTGCCACACAATATATGTCATCTGTGGCAGCAGCACGATGATCCCCATCGAGTGGCTGCCGACGGTGGTGTTCGTCGGACGTCTGATGCTGTGGCCATTCTTCCTCATTTCTAATATCATAGAGCACCAGACGGACAAGTACGCGGTGGCCATGGCGAGCCTTGCGCTCGTGATGTTATCCTTCACCGGCACGACGCCAATGGGAGGGTGCATGTCGTGGATGATCACCACGGGGATGCTCCTGCTGGTGTGGATCGCACTGGCGGTGGGGCTCGTGGGCTCCTCGGGCACGCCCGGTGGTGTGCTTGAGAATCAAGTTGGGCTCGCCCGGTACCTGGCGTTCTTGCTGGCGGCGGTGGTGCTCGCCGGCGTGATGGCGTTCCACACAGAGAGGAGCCGCAAGGTAGCATTCGCCAGCCACCGCCAGCGACAGGAGCGCCAGGAGCAGAAGCAGCAGGCATTCCGGTCCTACCTTGATTTCCTGCACGACGCCATACCCGGGGCAGTGTTGATGCTCGAGCTCCGCTGCCGGCATGACTGCGTCACCCAGCGCATCACCTACCTTAGCAGCTATGCCGAGGAGCTGCTAGCTGTGCCGGCTGAGAGGATCTGTGATGACTTCACCGAGTTCACGCGGCAGCTGAGCGACTCCAGCCTGGTGAATTTCCGCCGGAGCATGGAGAGCGCTGCTCAGCTCGCGCTCCCGCTCAATTGGGTGGGAGCCCTCCGTGGCCCCATCAGCCAGCGCCGATGGATCAACCTCACTGCGAGCTGTGTGAGAGTCGACGATCCTATGCCGGGTGACCAGACGCGGACGGTGACATACAGCGGCATCCTGACAGACTATACTCTGCGCTTTGAGGTGAGTAGACCCCTTCCGGCTCCCTCCCCCCTGTGCCTAACGGGAGCCGCCGCGCGGAGAGAGGCGCTGAGATAGTCGCCAGAACGTCGCCGCGCGGAGAGAGGTGCTGAGATAGTCGCCAGAACGTCGCCGCGCGGAGAGAGGCGCTGAGATAGCTGGGACAGCGCTTGCAGGGAGCCTCAGAGAGGAACACGTGGGCTCAGACACAGAGCCGGCAAGGAGCAACCTTTATTCTTTCGTCGCGGAGAGGGGATGAGATACGGGTGGGGACTTTCAGATGGAGGAGCTGCAGAAGCAGCGAACACTGCGGCTCTCAGACAACCACCTGTTCCACGCCGTGAAGAACAATTTCGCCGCCGTGGAGTTCTTTGCGGACCGAATCCAGGAGGATCTGGCGAAGCACGGATGCCATCACGCGCCGGTATTCGCAGAGATGAAGGGTCTGTGTGTTGCAGCCCTCCAGGGGCAGTCCGACTGTCACTCGCGCACCATGCTGAACAACGTGCTGGACGGTTCTTACCAGTCCCACACCTCCTGGGTGCATATGACACGCTTTGTGGAGTCTGTTGCTCTCAAGTTCGGCCTGGACTTCGACGGGGCAAATGCCCCGAGTGCCGAGACGCGTGCCTGCATCGACGAGCGGCTGTGCAGTCTCATGCTCATCTCTTTCTTCTCCGCAGTAATCGAAGAGGGAGAAGAAGAGAACGCCAGAAACGCTAGCTCGATCAAGGTGACACTGGCAGCCAATGGGAGCGACGTGGTGCTCAGCGTACTGCTGACAGCCGCCATGGCACGCCACAGGAGAAAGCAGGCCGACTTCTCCGGTTCCGACTCAACGTCATCACGTGAGCAACTCAAAACGAGCACATCAAAACGTGAGCGACTTCCGTCACGTGATTCGGATGAAGTCAAGGACGATTTGGGCACCCGATTCGACGTGTGCAAGCGATTCGTGGAGCAGATGTCTTTCCAGTTCAGGTGCGCGCCAGAGAAACAACCCGCAGCGTGCTTTTGAGACTGCACCCACTCAATGTGGAGGATGCGCAACGTGCCACGATCGCCAAGTCCCCCTCCTCCTGCGGCTAAGCATATCGCGCGTGCTGCAGGTGCAGCAGGAGCGAGCACGAGCACGAGCAAGAGCAAGAGCACGACCCAATGCCCTACTATAGCATCACGATGCCACAAATCTTGAGTCACGGTGGCCCGCCAAACCTCGCGGAGCAGCCTTCCAGGGCGATGAAGGTCCAGCATGGAGGCGTGCAGAACTTGCCGCCTGGGGTCAGGGTGGCGGCGCTAGATGACTGTGTTTTGTCTCGGAAGATCCTCAAGATGAGCCTGGAGAAGCTGCAGTTGGGGACGCTGTGGGTCTTGGGCGCCACCCGTGACGAAGTTCTGGGATTTGCGGCATTCGTGGCGGCGCAGAAGGTGAATGTGGTGATTTTGGATCAATGGCTAACTGAGGTGCTGGATCAGTCAGAGGCAGAGACGGTCAGCGGCATCACAATTTTGAGTGATTTGCGAAGACAGGGATTCAAGGGGATGGCCATCTTGAGGACAGGGGATGACCACGACGATTACAAGATGGGGGTTCTTTTAGACAGAGGATTTAACGTAGTCATTGGCAAAAGGGAAAACATTGGCCACGTAATTCGTAGCAATTGGGACGACTGCTATCTGCAGCAGACTTAGCTAACTGAGGTGCTGGATCAGTCAGAGGCAGAGACGGTCAGCGGCATCACAATTTTGAGTGATTTGCGAAGACAGGGATTCAAGGGGGGGTGGAATCGATGAGCTCGCAGCAACAGGAAACAGCATGGCAGAGCATGCAATCTTTGGAGTGTTCAGGGCATCACCCAGATTGAAGGGAAAATCATCAGTGCCGAAACAAACCCCCAAAAGAGCTTTCTGCCGCTGTAACCAGACAAGGAAAAAATCCGTGCTCTTTCAAGCGCGTTGTGAAGGGTGTCTAAACATCCTTGCAACAACTTTGCGCAATTTGTTCGATGCATCCCAACAAGGTGAAGCAACCGCGTGTATATTTCATTGTAAAACTATTTTAAGCCTAGCAACAAAGTACCTAGCATGTACTTCCTGGCATCAGTGTGTCCACTCTCTTGCGGCAAAATCTCCCATTGGGATGTGCAGGTGACAACATTCTGAGAGAATTCAGTGTACCACCTACCCCAAGATTTGAGATAAAATTTAGACCCTTCAATATGACCCCAAAGCTCGCATATACCAACTATGTCGAAATAATACGGCCGATGGTCCCAAATCACGTCGGTCCTGGGAGGACCGGACCTCCGGGCAGTAGCCATACACGTCATATGGAACATAACTCGTCTAACGTGTTAAATTCGAGACGTATATTTAATATGCTAAATAGGAAACACCGCTAAGATACATAAGATATGGAGCCAAACCTAATATGTTGAATATGGAACGCCGATATAATGTGTTGAATATGAGGCACACCACGTGTTGTGTTAAATGTGGAACACGGATGCTGATTTGTTAAATATGGAACCGATGCGAATGTGTTAGGAACCGATGCGAATGGGTCAAACATTGAACATCGATTCTGAAGTTTTAAACACGGAACATTGATTATAATGTACTCGTAAACATGGGGCACCTCTAAAATGCGGAACACTGATCATACCATGTGTGAACATGAAACACAAAGGTGTGACGTAAAGTTGATATACCGCTATACCTCGCACTCGCCTAAGTGTGTATATAAAGCACCTTTGGTGTGTACGGTAGTCGGATGGGAGCGCATGAGCAAGGTTGTTGTTGTTGTTGATGATGATGATGATGATTATAATAATAAAATGTTTACGCCGCGATAATAAGGACCATGTCCCAGGAATGTTGCAATCTTGTACAGGCAAGTGAAATCACATGGGGCCACTCCCCTATCATATAGCCCCGAAGGGCTCGTCTTGCGTGTTGTCAGGTCGTCAAAGAACGCGCCCAATAGTCATAAGAATTCTCACACACAAAGTGAGATGTCGATACCGACCCTTGCGCGGCCAGCGACCTGGTGATAACAGTGTGATAACCGACTAAAGAGGGCAGCGCGGCGTCTCGTAGGGCGCCAAACCCATTAAAAAATCCCATCGACATCCTTTTGATCCGCTCCGGTATCGGCAGCACAAACGGAAATAAATAGCGCGCCAGCCGCCCCATACGATTGTAACTGTTGGAGCATTGGCGTATGTTATATGGCGCTGGCGGCAAAATGTTTCGCGCTCGCCACGTGGTGCACACAGCGCTGGTGAAGGTCTGGTGTCACGAGCCAGCGCATCATCTGTCAGCGCGCCAGACGAGTCCCCCGGATTGCTAACCAAACCCTCGGCGGTCAGAACACACGTGAATTTCCATGAACCAATCAAAAGCTGGAGGATGCAAATGGTGCGAATCTTTCAACCAATCTATCTCGCAATATTTTCAATTCGGAACTGCTGAACTGCGGACGGTTGGACAATTAGAGAGAGAACTCGGTGTCATCTGTCATATGTCACTTAGTACATTCATCGGCTACTTTGCGCACACATTGCAGATTACTAATGCAATCGTAACAAAAATGTCCTCCCTCTCCTGTCGTATGGTCACACGTGGAGGCAAGCGCGCGAAACCGTGTGACATGGCACGGTATTACTTGGCATTGCCATCCAACCTGCGGTTTTGGCATCGACCGACGCGAGAACTCTCGTCTGAAATACATCTAATTCATCTGTTATATCGCTATCGACAATCGAGCGGAGGAGCGGAGCGGCAACCGAAGCGAACGAGAACTGCTTCCCCTAAACGTGTGTACGAAGCAGGACAGACGAGAGTCCCGAAACTATTGGCCTGTGGAAGGAAGAGAGCTCGTTCCATTGCATAGTGCATATTCGAAACAAAGAGTGCAGAAATCCTTGAAAATTCAGGATTTCGAGAGTTTAGGAGCCTGTTGTCATTGGCAACCAGCACAGCTAAGCAGGTGTATAGCGGACGGGACAAACCAGTCTCCGTGACTCTGCTGGATCGAAACAGGCGGTGATCAAGAACTGCCGTGGAGAATCAGTACGGCACGAACCACTAAAGGTGGCTACCTACTGATAAATCTCTCGTAATATCGTGGAGGCACGCGCTTTGATAATTCTAAAAGGGATAAGGACGTCAGCAGAATTCTATAGAGCCTTTTTCACCCCGCCTACAGTGTAGATAACCAGTGCTCAGACTTCCCCTCAGATAGCTAGTCTCAGTTGATCTCGAGTTGCTATGACAATACGAGGTCACGAGGCTATTAGTCAGGACTTTAGATTCCTCAAGCTACGTTCAGTACTTGGAACACTAACAACCGAAGGCCGCCTTTCCTGACTGTCGTGTGACGCACCTTGGTCCTTGCCTTCAAGTCTCACGTGTGTGTGTGTGTGGGGGTGTGAAGGGCGTTTTATCAAACTATGAAATATAACGGCTCGCATTATTGCATATAACCTTTTCACTATATATAGCGTTACGGTCGAGATCTCTCCTTCGCCGTTTCAAGAAGTTTCCAAACTTTCGAGATGCACACGCTCCGGACACTCACGCATTGCACTGGTGCTACGGGTTTCTGTGAACAGAGATCGCGGGCGGCCCCACAGTTTCTGCAGTCGGGGCTATTTGAATATCGGGCAGTGCTTACTTCTGCGCCGCGATGCACGCTGCTGGCCAGTCGCAGACTGCAAGTACGGAGGAGTCGCAGAACGGCGCTCTGGCGAACGAAGGGCCTGGAACAGATCAGGCGACCAGCGGCGGGTACAAGAAAGGTGGTGCAGTGAACCTAAGAGATATCGGGGTAGCCTTCGCGAGTGGAAGCATTGCTGGTTTCGGCGTGAAAACGCTTACAGCGCCGCTCTCACGAATGACCATTTTGCTCCAGGTTCAGAATTCTGCCCCCAGCACTTGATGCTACCTCAAGGGCTGAAGGCCGCTTTGGAGCGACCTGCGTTCATCTTTACTTGCGACAGGCCCAAAACTTTGTCGCTGCTTGTAATATGCGAGCTTCGCACCGTTCACAGGGTTTCACTCTTTCACATGAAGTCTGCGGCGAAAGCTTATTTCTTGCAGCTCCAAGTAGTGCAGTGCACCTTCTGTGGTTTTGAGAAGCACTGGGCACATCATAGCCAATAGCCAATTCAACCATATGACAGACCAACACGTGTGGATTCGCCAGGTGCAAGGCATGCAAGCCCCGCTCGCTGCAGCCGGAACAGCCGCCGCCAGGCAAGCGAATGCCACGACACTTAACAGTGCCTCGTTCGTAGCGAAGCCGACGTCGTGGGAATACCTACGAAGCGTATACCAGCGGGAGGGGCTGCTGAGCTTTTGGAAAGGCAACTGGGCCAGTATCGTTCACAAGTCTAGTGCACAGGTGTAACTCCAGCCGAACACGTTAAAAATATGCACTCACTAATGCACTTATGCAGGAGACCTGCATCAGCAAGTTAACCTCGAGAGTGGCAGCAAACCCACACGTTCCCAAGTTTCGAGCTATTTAGAATGTAATGGAAATAACCTATGAATGAGCTGTATACATTCCTCACATGCTGAACATCGCGAAGTGGGCCATATTCTAGTTTGCTCCTTCAAACTCAGATGTGTACAGCGGACTTCGGCGGTTTGAAGTCATACGAGTGCGACGTCGTTCGCAGGTTGCGTGAAAGTTGAACCTGCCTTGTAGTTCCCGAGTTGCGTTTGGTGGACAGACTCTTGTCCGGACTGAATCCACCATAGCTGGTTGAAGACCTCCACAGGTACAGGCCCGCTGCTTCTCGGCACGACTGACACCGTCGTTGCACTTTTTGGACAGGGGGCAAACTATATTGTCTTCGAATTCATCAAGGACAGGACCAAGCCGTATCTCTGGCGTTCTGCGGACGACCCCGGCTTTGTGGCGCGCGCTTTCTCCGGCTTTGCTGCCGGCACCGTTTCCCTTACACTCACCTACCCCTTCGATGTGATCCGCACCAGGCTTGCCGTCGAGGCGGTACCGGAGAAGGGTGGATCTGCCCCGCCGCGGCAAGGGATGATAGGTACATTTCGGCACGTACTGGCCAGAGAGGGGCTGCGCGCCTTCTCCCGCGGACTCCCGTGCACGTGGCTGTGCCAGGGTATCAACCTTGGGCTCAACTTCGGCATTTACGAGTCACTGAACACAAGCTGCCTGAAGCCGGGGGAGACTAGAACAGGCTTTAAGGAGACCATGGCGTGCGGTGCTGCGGCTGGTCTGGTGACCAGTGTTGCAGTGCACCCCTTGGATCTGATTCGCCGACGGCAGCAGCTATCTTGTGTAAATCCAACAGTAGCAGAGATATTTCAGGGGATCCTCCGGCAGGAAGGTTTCCGTGGGCTGTATCGGGGTCTTGGGCCGGAAATAGTAAAGGTGGTTCCTGCTGTAGGCTTGAGTTTCTTTGCATACGAGTATCTCCGACAGGAGGTGTTCAAAAGTCAGGTGCCACCGAGGTAGAAAACCTTGCGATAGAATCTTAAGGGGCTGAAACTTACCGACGCTAACTCGTGCTTATGATATTTGTTATTGTTTAAGCAGGAATGTGAGGAACAGTCATTAATCGGTAGTTCTGGCAGTAAGCATACTCAGTAAGCGAAGCCATTTACTTCAATGTTTCGTCATCATAGAGCGCCTTGAATTGCTTTTGTCCATAATTTTGCTGCATGTGCTGCAGTATGCTGAATACTGCTTACAAGGGAATAAGAAGTATAAACTGCATGGTGCTTGCCCCTGCTGCTGGGGCATTGCGTGCGGATCCGGATTTGACGGAGAGAAAGTTTAAGAGAAACACAATGATGTGCAGTGATAAGATAACGCCATGCTGTAATGGCTTCCCAGCTTTATGCAAAACACACACACACACACACACACACATTGTATCAGTCCCAATATAATCGTTGAAAGGCACATCAACCGAAAGTCAAACCAGCAAGCTGACAGTAGCATAGCACAAAGGGTATCTTTGAAACTGCCAGAGGTAATTGCGGAGCGATATATACGCATATCCGAATTACTTTTGAAGCAGGGATTCTTTTCTGAAGAGATGACAAACGCGCACACATTAAGCGATCATTTTGAAGAAGCAGTGCATCAAGTAGATTTACAAGCTTCCATGGGAACCATGCGCATTGCCGCGATTCCGTGAACTATGACAATCGAAATACAAAGAGGCCTATTGGCTTTGCCACCTTGTAAATATATAGAAGCTTGGCCAACATGCGCGGCGGGGGCCAAGGGGGTAGTTGGCCCTGATACGTAGGATGTCCTAAAACAAGTATTGCAAGTGTGTGAACAGGTCTCGTGCAACCAGGTAGCAACATGTTACTCGTTAGATTTCAAATGACCGGAGGCGTAAATCGTGAACTATATATAGATCGATTGCACCGCAGCCGGACGTTATAAGAGCAAAGGCATGCACTCGTAGAGGAAGCTTCGGAACTGCTGAGTAGTGAGCACGTGTCTGAAAGATAAAAAGTTGGCGTGATTTTTAGCGCCGAGTACGCGCATAAACGCCTGAAGAGAACTCGATTCAATTAAACATAAAACGCGGCGGGTGCCAATATTCGATATTTTTCCAGCGGCGCATGCGATGCTCCCTCACAACAGAAGGGCCACGGAACGCACTACCATGCACGTATTGTGGGCAGTGGGCACCCCTCACCGTCTGCACGGCGTGCTGATGCGGTATGCGAGACACGAGCGGAAGCAAGGCGAATTCGTGAATCCAATTTACCCGCTTCCCTCTGCAACACACAACCGCGCGCGAAAATTTGCGTTTTCGTGACAGCTTGTGTTACGGAAACCTCGACTACCAGTTATGCTGCTTAGTAAGTATATGACCGGCAGTTGGCGCTTTCGAAGTTGACCGATACGTCAACGTCGGAAGCGGCAAATGCGCCAAATTCCCTTGCGGAATTTGTGATCAACACAGGATCTGACATAATTCTTCCAAGATAGGTGCTACCAGGGATATTGTGAGTGTTATTGCGATCTGCTAGGCTGTGTTTGCACGTGTTTTCTAATCAGCTACGGCTCAGAGAGCCCTAAGGCGGGTATCTGTCAAACCCGGCCGGTGCATAATCTCAAATCTCAAATCTCAAATCTCAACCGCCAGTGCATGCAGCTCCTCATGCCTGCTACCACCTTCAAGGACAAAGTGGACCGCTTGGTTATCACAAATAACCAGCACCCGCTTGCCCCGAAGACGGCCCGAGACACTGAAACCCCGAAGGGAGTCAAGGATACCCCGCAACTCCCTATGTGTAGAGGACCGCAGCCTGTCCTCCAAGGACAGGTAACTATGCCCCTCCAACTCAGGACCCCCCCTCGGACCCAGGGCACTCTCCAGCCAAGAGCCCCATGCCACCTCAGATGCATCACAATGCTCAACCTCTAACTGCAAACCTGAACCCCTAGGCTCCCAAATGCCCCGCTGAAACTGCCTAAACTCATCACCCAACCAGAACTCAAGCTCCCGCCTAAAAGCATCCGAGCCCGGGACATGGGATGCCCACGTACCCCAACACAAGGTGTCAGCAATCAGGACAGCCGCAGACCTAGTGAACAGCTTGCAGAGTGCACCAAGCACAAACCACTGAGCATTCACCAGGCCTGCAAACTTAGCCACAAGCCTCAGCGGCACCCGACGGAAGCAAGACAGGATCTGCTCTGCGCAAGCCCTGATCTTTGCAACCGCCTTGTCCGGAACAAACAGACGCCTCCCTTGGAGGTCAATCCCAACCCCTATATGCACCAACTCACGGGTCAAAAACAGCTGGGACTTGGTCTCAGAGACCAACCAGCCTGCCAGCTCCACATCTCGGATAACCGAGCGGAGCTCACCCAAAGCAGCAGGATCCGTCAGGGAGGGGGCCCGCACCGCACAAATAAAGTCATCCACGTAGGGGTGCACCCGCACCCCCCGAGCCCGCCAACGGCCCACTAGCTCCCTGTTGATCTTAGTAAAGACCCAACAAGCCGGAGCCAATCCAAACGGCAGAACACAAAACTCATAGAAGACACCTAGCCACTCAACAGCCACATACTGCCGAGATCCCTCGTGCAGGTCAACGTGATAATAACCGGACTTATAGTCCCAGTAGAACAAGCCATCATCCGGCCGAAGCACATCAACAAACGGCTGCAAGGGCTCGTACCTAAACCGAGGAAAGTCAAGAAAGGAATTCAGGTACTTACCATTGAAAATCAGACGAAGCTTAACCCCATTGTTGTCCACCATAATCGGCAAGACAACCTTGGGCTTTCGGGCCGCTCTCCGCACCGCTCCCATCAACTCACACTCTCGCAAAGCCCCCGTGACAAATTCCGGATACAAATTAGCCGACGAGTGATTGGGCAAGTGAATCGAGGGCGGGGGACGCCCGCTACTAAACCTCAATCTAAACCCGTGCTCAATCCAAGACATCACATAAGTAGAACGCACAAAAGTCCGCCAAAAGGAAGCGTGATCCCTAAGCCTGCCCGCAACTCGCGGCACAGCAACCCCCTGCTCAACGATTGCAACAGCATTCTCAAGCTCCTCTTCGGAAAACTCAACATCCAGACCTGGCAACAGCAACCCGCAAGCGAAGCACAAGCATTATGCATTACAAATTAGAAATTGTTACAGTTAGGCATTCCGCTCTAACATTCGTTCAAGCCTGGCGTTCCGCCAAGGCACACAGCTCGGCATTCCGCACGAGAAAGTCTTTTGCTACAGCAAGGAGACTACTGCAAGGCAGCATAAACAGAGGGCTCATCCCTGGCCACGTCCACGACCCCTGCCCGCAGCAGGCAAGGAGCACTGGTTCTGGTGGTGGCCCCATTGTCCGCATCGAAAACAAGTTAAGTTCTGGCTAAAGCCACGACCACCTCCAGCCCCAGCAGCTGGGGGAGGCGAGAAAGAAGGCAGCTGCTGCTGAACCGCAGGCCTAGGGCGCTGATCCCTGGCCTTCTGCTCGGCTGCATTGGCCTTTGCCTTTGCCTCATTCTCTGCCTTGACTTCTTTCCGCGCGCGCCTACACGCTTTGTCTTCCTCATCATTCTCAGCGTAAGAACGTCTCTCTAACTTCTCCGCCATCTTCCAACCCACTTCAGTACCCTCGTCAACCACCATAGCCAACACCTTCCCACGCTCTCTAGCGCGTGCGACGCCCTTCTCAGCCGTCTCGACACAAAAGGCAAGAGCCTCCACAACATTGGAAGGGAGTTGCGTACCCTCCAAGGCTTTGCGAGCCTCATCCAACGCTGCCCCAGTAGCCACGTGAGCGCCATAGTGGTGCTTGACCTCGTCGAATTGCTTACGGACGCCCTTGAAGGAGTCCTTCTCCAATCCCGCGCGAGTCAATTCTTGGCGATCGTTTCCAGGAAGCTCATCGTAGTCGACAGCGTCCAACCAAGGGCGCTTACGCGCCCCCCCAACCGCCTGCAACGACTCCTCACGCAGAATAGACAACCTACTCGTAAAAGTGGCCATCTGTCGCATCAACTTCTCCTGTGCTGGCGCAAGAGGATCTCCATTTTCTAAGGCTCTAGCGGCTTCCACATACGACGCGTGCGCTTTCAAATCATCAACCTTCTGCTGGCAAGCGTTGACGTCGGTGAACCAATCCATGTCGATAATTCAAAAACAACAATATATATAAAAAATTCGAACTGAAGAATAGTAAAATTACAGCACTGAAAAAACTCCACAGAATTCCACAGTTAACGGCAACTGTCAAAACCGTTCAGGGAGGGCCTCTTCAGGCCTCCGCTGATTAGAAAACCTCAGTTTTCCGATCAGCTCCAGATGACTGTCATACTGACAGTCATCCTCCGCTGACCAGAAAACTCTCAGTTATATATCATGAAATATATCACAGGCGACCAGCACTCGGAGTTTATTTGACCTATAACTTGTACGAAAGGTAAGCGTGATCTAACGTTGGCTATTTCGAAAATGGCTTCCCCCCATTTCCCATCCGTCCATTTTAAAACTGAAACCATCTGCGAAAAATGTTTGACCGCAAGGCTTGTAAGCTACAGGAATGAATACTATCCGCCTTCATATATGTTGGTGCTAAGTTTCACAATAACGTAGGTCTGCAGAAAAGGCCTTTGCTGTTTTTATTTTGTTCCGATCAAGTTTGGGTTTTGGTTTATTGGGTTCGCCCAAAATGCGAGTACCATTCAACCTTCGCATTTCAAGGATACTTATCTGCAGCCTTGTGCGTCCGGTGATAACGTCACCATAGTGTTGATATTTATGTTCCAAGGTTTCAAAGGCTGCAAGTGAAGGGAAGGCCTTTGCCGAATTTATTTTGCAGGGTTGGGTTGTATTTCATTAACATTAGAACAAAATCTGAGCACCCTTCGAAACCGTGGGGTTTCAAGGATACTCATCCGCAGGCCTTGTGCGTTGAATATGCAACTTATGAATACCTTGATATGTAAAATTGCAAGTTTCATAAGCTATATCCAAAAGCTATATCTTATTTCATAAGCTATATCCAAAAGCTATATCTTATTTCATAAGCTATATCCAAAAGCTATATCTTATTTCATAAGCTATATCCGGAAGGCCCAATTCGTTTTTATTTTGTTTCGATCAAGTTTGCCAATTCGATGGTCCCACGGACAAGATCGCGAAGCGCTTTTCGCCCATCCCGCGCTAAAACTAACGCTTCCCTCATCCGATGCGCACACTCGCTTGCAAGCGAGTGTGCGGTTGAGGGAAGAACCCTAGCGGAAACGGGGACGCGGTTGATATCCGCGTTTCCGCGAGAGGTGACAGTACACTGTCAGATACTCATTATGTTTCTAGTATGCATATGCAATATGTATGATATGCTCATGCTGTTTATTATGCTTCGTTCCTTGCTAGGCATGCGTCGAGCCGCTGACTCGACGCATGCCCAATCACCCCCTCTAACGCGCCGCGTCCAAACTCCTAAAATCTGAACGGATCCTGCGTGCGCAAGGAACATGTTCTTCCCAAGACACCAAAGAATTACTATGCGAACTTGTAATGTGTTTGGCATACAGTCGTATACCGAACACATTACTCGCTGCACTATCTAGCTTGTTCACGGTCTGTCTATGGATTATCGCACATTAATTTCATTTGCCTACGGACAGATGACCATTAAATTCATTTGCCTACGCGCAGACTACCCTTAAAATCATTTGTCGCTACGCGCATCCCACATTAAACCCAAAAACAAAATCACGGTCAGGTGCTTTGTGAACATGCTTAGGAACCTACAGTAGCTGTAGCGTTCCAAAAATATTATATGCGTATGCAACAGTGCGTAGTTATGCTGCTGGTTTTTGGTTCTTCGTTCTAGGTTTTCGCCCGTTTGCCTTCACACAAGTGTTTTTCAGTCTCTCACCCTACCAACAAATGGAAGCAGGATCTCCGTGAGATGAAATTTCGAATGTCGCAGATCGACTCTGCATGCGTTCCTCGTTTCTGCTCCCGATCGTGTTCCGTGCCATATTTATGAGAAATGACTGGCCGATCGGGCACACTTCCGTCAGTGAAAATGGAATACCATAAATAGATAGCAAGCGCTACTATCGGAATTCTAAAAATAATTGAAGATGGATCGCCGAATGCTACTACCAACTAATCAAAATGCATAATGGGGATCGTTTCACTCACATAGGCTTGTCGGTGAAATTCACACCCAAATTATGATATCGACAAATGCAAGTCAACACTCTCGCCAAGCACACTCTTATCACCATCACAGTCGGCGTTGTATTTGCCCTCACGACTCTGGGGGTCGGTGAAGGGAGAATGGGACATGTGAGCCGTCAGGCAGTCCTCGAAGATTTCTGCCGCAAAACATAACTTGACATCCGCCACCACTGCTTGACTGCCCCACATCACGAAGGGCGCACAAGAGCACCCATCCAGTGTGATCGCACCTCGGCCAGTTCCCCACATCGTATCAACGAATTGAACTTGGAACACGCATGATAGTACACAATTCCGAATCAAGCTTATTCCATCGCGGAGTTACGGTCTTGAAAATAATTGTTCATGCAACTTCTACAGTCGTCTCTTCAAGCACCCAACAAATAAAACTGTACAACATAGCATACACGAACTTTAGTGAAAGTCGCCGCTTGCTTGCGTATACCCGCGTGCGGCAGCTTGCCCCACATCGGCAGGTCGATGCCATCTCGAGCCACTTCGTGACCTTCTGCAACGAAGTGTAGCACAGGGCATTCATCTCACACTTCCCGAATGGTCTGAAGATATCTGTGACTCAATTGCACTCGGCATTGCGTTTGGGTGTATTCTGTGGTTGCTTTGCTTTTCAGCCTGCCTACGGGTACTGTGCCCGACATGAATGTATTTTCGACCCATCATCTTGTGTTTTAGATCCATTATCCAAGTCCATTACTTGTGTGTCAACGACTGCTTGAATCATCAGTACATTGTGCATCAGTTTCCGACCCCCCGGAGCGCACAATTTACCCACGGTTGTGGTCACAACACAATATCGTCGTCCTTTTTGTGCTTAACTGGCCGACTCGCACATGCCACGATTTGCTGCAGCAAGCCTGAAACAACCAATCACAAAGCCCAATCAAGATCGAAGCAGGGCTGTTTTTGCCCACGGTCAGAAGTATTTCCTGGGCACGACAGTATTAAACAAAACAGCATTTGCACACTGCGCTTTCAGTGCACTCCAATGCAGGGGCGTCCCCCATCAGGCCCATTTCTCACAGCTCACGTCCCTCGCAAATTCTGCTCAAGAGGCGTCTGTTTCTGTGGTAAGGCTGCACACACCGGTTCCGAGCTGAGAGTTGAGGAGGAACATCGTATGCAGCCCGCCGAGCAGCTCCAAGAGCGTGAGCACAAGGTGGACTGTCATGTCCACGAGCAGAATGAGACCAGCTGTGAAAACTCGCAGGTGGTAGGTCATTGACCGAAAGTAGAGCCATTCAACAAACTTGGCGTCGGCGTGCTCCACATTCTGCCAAGCAAACACGGCTACCACCATCAATGTTGAAACGGTGCAGGGTAGCAGCTTTACAAAATTCACATGGGTCCACACTCATTCTCACGCCGTAGGATCACCCGAAGATCCAGGGCAGCCAGCCTACCTGCACTTCTATGCGACCCAGGCGCCTCCACCACGCCCGCGGAGCTTTCCCAACAGGAACGACCACCGCCTGCACAAATGAAGCTCCGCATTGATCAGATCCTTGTCAGGGAAGTCAAGACAAGTTGTCCCAGACAACAATGGGATCTCATAATCAGCTAAACCATCTCAGAGACGTGTTACGCGTGCAGGCAGAAAGCAGCGCAGGCACCGCTGCCCAGCATTGGCGAATAGCACACAGTGAACGAACTTCCTGGCAAAACGGAATTCACTAGTCCGCCCCGCACAGGGCATGGATGTGTCGTGTTGGGGAGGCGTGAACGGAGCGTGCCTGGGCGACCAATAGAAGAGTGTTGCGTAAAGCGCACACAGTCTGTAGCGACCCGCACCCACCCGGCATGAATCCATCGGCAATGCGATGGTGGCGACAATCGCGCCCTAGCTTTCCACAATTTCACTCCGTAGCTTTGGGATGAGCCTTCTCTCTGTTTTATGCGCCCTCGTGTTCGCTCGAGAATGACCGATTGTGAAGAACCGTGAGCCAACCCTCCCACATTCCCCCTTGCAATCCCTCTGCATGCCCCTTCAGTTCTAGTGGCACAACATGTGTGTCAAATGAGCGCTTCTTTGGGCCAAACGGTTCCTAACAAATTCATAGGGTGCCCTGTTAATCAAAACATCGGTTGGGGTCCCCGCATTTGAAACCCGAAGATAATCTGGAGGCAAAAGTGCAAATCTCATGGTGGCGGTGGAGGGGGATGGAAGGGATGGTGGGGAGGGCCGGGAACCTTGAAGAAAAGGAAGAATACGAGGAGATACATGGCCAGGTAGGAGTGGGAGGCCGGGAGCACCAAGAGCCCAAACAGAGGAACCAGAGCCCAGAGCATCAGAATGAAGAGGAGAAGCATGTTGGAGCGTCCGCTCAGCTCCCACAGAATGGTCAGGATCACGTGCATGATTCCTGCGGCCCTCCCGCTGCGCCCCTCAGAGTGCTCGGGGGAACAAGCGCGCCCAGCAGCTTCTGGCCCGCGCATCTCCACACATTTCCCAGACATCGTTGGATGACAGCTATCACCGGCATGGCTCCTCGACATTTCATTCATACTTGACAACACGCCAGCGGCCGACAAAGATTGTCGGGAAAGCAACACTTTGCGTAGTTCCTCAGCGTCCTTGCCGCCAAGACGTTTTCCGTTGGTTTTGTAATGTGACACCACTGTTTTTTTGCGCAAGCATGTTGATGACTGTCACAAGCTCGCTTGGAAAGTCAGACTCAGTAGTCAGAGGGCGCTCACTGCAGGGGGCACAGGGCGAGGGTAGTCAGAGGGCGCCCACAGCAGGGGGCACAGGGCGAGGGAAGTCAGAGGGCGCCCACAGCAGGGGGCACAGGGCGAGGGTGAGAAGCGAGCTGGGAAATTATCTCCCAATCGGAAAGAAAAGTGAGCAGCAGCTCACAATCGAGAACACCGGACCAATGAAGACGAGCAGCAGCTCACAATCGAGGGCAGCGCACCGGTGAAGCCGAGCAGCAGCTCACAATCGAGGGCAGCGCACCGGTGAAGACGAGCAGCAGCTCACAATCGAGGATGATGCTCGGGTACGATCCGGCGAGCAGCCAGGCGAAGAGCACTTGTGGGACAAGCTCCAGCAGCCGCACGTTCCACCGCCCGCGACTGCTCTCCTGGATCAGATCACGCAACCCGGTCTCGTACAGAGTATCCTCGGAGAGCTTCTGGCCGAGGCGCACGGCGGACTGCTGCGGCACCGTGACGATGAAGTCGAGGAACTCCACAGCGTTCGCCTGGATTGCCCACGCCTGCAGCTTCAGAGGAGCGCACGCTCCATGGAAAAGCAAACGGGGAGAACAGCAGGCATGCGGATGGTCGCATCCGCCGCATGGCATAGGGCATTAGGGGAGACACCGGAGGGGGCCGCGGTGCAGAGCGGGGATGTCGTCCGCACCTTGAGGTTACCCCAGCGCGGCTGCGGGTTGAACACCACAGGCGCCACCAGCCACGACGTGATGCATGCAACGAGGAAGATGATCGGCAGGCTGCCTTCATCCACTGTACATCAGGCTCCGCCCCATTGCCATCAAAGCGGTTCACAGCACGCCGTCCCCTGCATCGACCCTGATGGCCCGGTGGGTCTCCAGCAGGGCTGAATCTGGGGGAGGCACTGAAATCCACCTCGTGGGCTGACCGGTCGATGACCAGGAAACGACGGCGCCGAGGGATCCCGCTTCGACCGGGGCGCGTTGCTGAGGGCAGCACGGACAGCACGGGAGGTATGCGGGTCCGGCGGGCGGGCGCGCACCGATCTCCGCGCTCAGGATGCGGTACATGGCGTAGAACAGGATCAGGCGCTGCGCCAGATTGTAGTGGCTGTGCCAGTAGATCAAATAGAGCCGCTTGAAGGAGAAGTGCACGTTCGGGTTGGGGCGCCCCGTCGCGGCGTAGTCGGCCTGCAGCGCCGCCCGCCTCCATCAGCACCATGAGCCACCACCGCCAAGGCCGGGAGGGCGGATACCGGTTTGGATGGGCCAGCCATCACCGCCTGATGCGGCCAGCTCTAACATGAACCAGCTCCACGTGGCAAGCATAAGCTCCAACGGCTCCACATTTGTTGTCAGTGTCCTTTTCCGCATGTGGCATGGCCGGCCTTCTACCTAGGGCGCTGTGATTATCTAGGGCACTGTAGGCGCCTGTAGTCCTCATTGTTGGCCCCAAGGAAATCCCTCACCTCAGTGCCGAGGTTGAGAGTGTTCTGCCAATCATCGAGTGAAGTCTTGGTAGGGAGGTGACCGCCTTTGGCGCGATTACACATGGTGAGGTGGTTCGAGTTTTTCCACACCGCTTGGTGCGGTGCCGCCAGCATTACCTCGATGAGTGGCAGAACACTCTCAACCTCGGCACAGTGGCGAGAGTTTCCCTCAGGGCCCCACAAGGAGGACTACAGGCGCCTACAGGGCCTTCGACAGCGGACGGCCACACACTCGAGGGCTCTCCCGGCCAGGGCTTCCGACAAATGCCCACTCGGAGCGCACCCCGCCCACGAGGTGCCTCGGGTGTGCACAAGGGCGGTGAGGGTGAGACGGGGCCGACTCCAAGGGGCGGCGCCCTCCCAGCAAGCACGGCGCACGTGAGCCCCAAGGCGGCCGAGGAACGACCTTCAGGCCCGGGGTGCCCCGCGCGGTGACTCCCTCGCTGCCCCGGGGAGAGAGACATGCCCCAAGCCATCGGAGGAATTGGTAAACTAGGCCCCCCTCAGAGGGCGAGCTGTGGGGCTGCGTTTCTAGGTGGGCCGCGTCGCTGTCCTCCACCTCATTCTTGCCCACGGAGGTGAGGATGGTGTGCGACACAGTGCGGTTGTGGAAGCTGAAGAACAGCAGCGTGGCTAACGAGCTCTGAGCCCACTTGATCACCCCGCGCACAGGGCCGTACTCCAAGGTCAGCTCTACAATCTGCTTGCCCCGCTTCCCCCGCCCCTCCCGCAACCTTCCACATCAGGGTCACGTGCCGGCGCCCTAGTGTTGAGCCCTGCCCTGCCCTGCGTTCAAGGGTGCGCGCTGTCATGCAACGCACTCGCACACCCGTGGGACACGACGCGTGCCACCGAATCCGGGCAGCAAGGCGGGGTCATCCCAGGGCTTCCCACAAGTCGTGCACGCTGCGGAGGAGTGTGGCGAGGGCTGGGGCTTCCCACAAGTCGTGCACGCTGCGGAGGAGTGTGGCGAGGGCTAGGGCTTCCCACAAGTCGTGCACGCTGCGGAGGAGTGTGGCGAGGGCTAGGGCTTCCCACAAGTCGTGCATGCTGCAGAGGAGTGTGGCGAGGGCTAGGGCTTCCCACAAGTCGTGCACGCTGCGGAGGAGTGTGGAGAGGGCTAGGGCGGGTGGTGAAGCAGAACCTGCGGGGCCATGGTGATAAAACCCATATTGATGACCCACTCCGCTCCAAGGGCGGACTTGAGCACCCCGAGGTCATTAACGGAGAGCGATCCGAGGGCGAGCCAGAAGAAGCAGTACAGGTACATGTTCATACCCAGCTGCAGTGCCGCTGTGTTGAATGACCAACCGCTGCACCAAATGACCCCCTCTCGACATATCCTCAGGAGCGGCGCGCGGCTCCCCAGCGGCACAACAGCGCCCACGTCCACCGCTCCCCGGAACCGGGGCTGGAGAGGCAGGTCGAATGTCGGGATCGTGGCCGGCGAGACCCGCGCGCGAAGGGGAGGCCTGCGAGAGGGTGGACCTGGAAGCATAGAAGAAGCTGAGCTGCAGGTGGAAGGGCATCCGGGAGTAGATGACGTGGAACTCGCGCGTTCGCAGCATGCTCACCGCTCCCTGCAGCACGGCCCCCGTCGTTCTTGTGGTTACCTTGCGGCATTAGATACAGGCGTGCTTCTAGGCACGCTCCATCAAACCACCAAAGGCATCGTGTAGCCATGTGGAAAAACTGCCCTCGCGCCATTAGGATCTCCAGGAAAAAGTCCCGCGACAATCGTTTTGGAATCTGAAAAAGGACCCTTCCCGGTCTTTCCAGACTGCCGATGACGCCACCCACAGGGGAGAACAGTTCAGGGGGTTCGTGGGATTGATAGGACCCAAAGAGCAGAAGGGAGATAACCACGGATCCACGTGGCGAGCGCGCGTGGCGCGATCCCCTGGTGGTCAGGGCGCGTGATCCCAACTGCTGCGGTATCCCGACCAGGTGCCACGTCTGCGGCTGCTGCGCCTCGCAATTGAAGGGGATCACGGGAGCCGCGCGGGACGCCCGAAACCTTAGGGCACGGGTTCGATCCACAAGGAGCGACGGCTCCTCAGCGCTGGAGAGGAGGCAGCGCGGCGCTTGGAAGCATCCGAAAGCGTGCACTCGCCGCCTCGTGCAGTGAGAGCGACGGTCTGCGCTTTCAACATCCGCGGCCAGCCTGGCCTCACAGGAGACCCCGCTTTCGATAGAACCGAGTGTGATACTGGGCGCCCACTCTGCGGATCGACGCCACCTTTTCCCCACTGGGGTTTTCCACGCCACGCTCTTTCCCCACTTGCAGGTTTTGGCAGATCTACTCTGGCAGATCTCCTGCGTTGCACTCCGCAGTGAGGGTCCCGGGTTGGTTGCCCAATAGGCTACTTCAGCAGAGAATGTTTGCCCCCAATAGGAAGCGCTCCGCTTGGTCATCACGGTGTGCTTTGGCCCCGGGAAGGTGGCGCCACAGCACCTGGGAGATCTTGACGAGGAAGGTGCCGGCGGAGGTGAACGCAGCCTCGCGCCCTTTCTCGTACTCGAGCATATCCGAGTGCCGGCTCTTCTCCCCACGCGACAGTAGATTCAGGCCCGCGAACATGTCCTCCGACACGTTCAGGATCGGGGAAGCCTTGCTGACACTTCCGCGGTTGAGGGCCCTGAGCTCCGAGCCCCCCTTCCAAGCCCTCAGCATCACCTCAGGAGCCCGGATTGCTGTCTCCTTGACTGCAGCGGGCCAACCGGACGTCAACGTGCCCTGTGCCACCGTCCTCTGCCACCTCCACCGCTGCACCACTACCTACGTCTGTTGCACTGCATGGGGGACCCTCGGGCTTGCGGTCCCTTGAAGCGTGGGCGGTCCCTTGAGGCCCACGCCGCCGCAGCGCGCGATGTGCGCGCCATGGCTGGCAAGGCTGGAGGGCGCAGCAGGTGCGCGGCACGCAGCGTGCAGCAGGCATGCTGGCAGCCATGGTGGGAGCGAATCGCCGGGAGGCAGGCAGTTCGACGCACCAGAAGGCATCGAAGAAGTCCGGATGTCCATAGTGCATGCGCACATCCAAGTCTCCTGAGCAGGGGAGATGGACCAGGCCCGAGCAACACCCCAACGTCATCGGGGGCCCTCATGCAAACAACGTCATCGGGGGCCCTCATGACAACACCTCAAGCGACCGTCGAAGAACACCCAGCCCAAGAGCATCCCGGCGTAGTTATGACGCAGGGCGGCGACACATGGGGGGCATCCCAGCATGGTAGAGGACTCATGCTTTGATGTGTCACAATCAGCAACCGGTGCCGAGCGCCGACTCATTCCGGCAACAGCAGAAACCTTCGAGCTTGGGGCTGTGGAAACGGCATGATCCCTGATGGGGGTTGCGTGTGAGCCGTGTGGAGGAGGGTGGCGCTGACGCCCCGTTCCGCGGCGGAGGCCCGCAGGATGGAAAGAGGGCGCCGGAAGTCGTACCGAGGGTGCGCTGGAAGATGGTGCCAAAGACCCACTCGGAGGTGGCCATGGCGTTCCCCACCGCCCCGTGCTGCTGCGTGAAGATGAACTCTCGGAACCCCACGATGCGATTCCGCACCTGCGCCCAACCCGCTCCACCCTGCACCGTGACCGCGGGTGGCAGGGAGGCCTCAGGACTGCAACTCGGTGCTCTCACAGAGCTCAGTGCGCGGTCACCGACGCAGCACAGACTCCCTTCACCGTCCTCTCGGCAGCTCGTGCATCTCCCCTGCACCCTGGCGGAACCATTGTGACCAGTCTGAGTGTCGTCACTATTTTCTCACTGTCGTCATTACTTTCTCAAATTGACATTATTTTCTCGGCGTCGTGATAACTTTCTCAAGGCCCCAAACAACCGAGCTGGGCAGATTGGCATATGCCCATACAGACGCCTATCGCGGGCAAGCCGCATTTCGCGGAGTGTCACCCTCAAAGGGAGTTTCCCCGAGGGTGGGGGGGGAGGCCCATTTCGCACCACGCGGCGGTCGTAGCGGTCCGGGCCGCGGAATGGCTGTATGCGGCGTGTGACGTATGGCACCTGCGCGCGTGTCGCACACAATCCAGGCGATCAGGATGCCCTCACTTGACCAGGCCGGTGTGGGGAAATCGACGCACAGTGCACACAATCGCATCAGAAGCGAAAGAGGGGGGGGTGACGGCGCACGGCTCGACTGCCTCTTCCTTCAATTTCGAGTTTCCACCACTACTTCAGCTTTGGTATCGTATGACGGGAGATATAAACCATGCACCGAGGCCACGCGTTGCCCCGGCACGTCCCTCGGGGCACCATGCGCTCTGACAGCAGATTGCTCGGGACGTCCTGGGAGGACGCCGCCGAGGGGGTTGCGGAGGACCAGGGGGGTGGAAAGAGGGATGGGGGTTACTTTGAAGGATTCCCCAATAAATGCGCCCATGTTGGAATCGAGCATCTGCAGCACGGCCCCCGTTGTGAAATGCAGGCACGAGCGCTGGTTCGCTGCCTTGCCCTGCGTCTTTGCCTGGGTCCACCCTCCGATCCACTCGCCGCAGCCTCCCCCTCCCCCGTCAGCGGCTCCCCACCTCACTGGCAAGCCTCCCCTTCGCAGCGCTGCAGGACCAATGATGCAGCGAGGGCGCATATTGGGAATACCGCGCTCGAACCCCCTGCTGAGCTAACCACCAGACGAAACAGCATGAGAGCGTATAGCATGGCTCTAATGAAAGGCCTAGACGGCCTGAGTGCCGCCCCACCAGCCGGCGGGAAGCACCTTCTTGCCGAGCCGCAGAGGGAACACCCGGGGGATGACGTGAAGGATCTCCATCCCCATCTTCTCCTCGGACCACCGCGCGTAGCAGGTGCAGTAGCTCAGACTGTTCACCATCGAGATATCCTCCCATGCCTCCGGCTGCTGCGAAAATCGGCGTCCCCTGCCCCGTTGCCGGATCAGGAACGAGTCCACCATCTCCGCCATCTCCTTCCGTGCCGTCCCCCGGTCGAAGTCGAAGACTAGGAACACCGGGTATTGCCCGCAGTACTCCTTCAGCATCCATTCCACGTGCGTGTCCCGCCTCTCGGCCGCCTGAGCAACGCCAGCCGCCTCCCTCCCGGCTCCCCCACCATTCAGCCCAACACCCAGCTCAGATCACACTTCCGCTCCACCCCTCGACTCTCATCACAGGACCACCTGGCAAGCTGGCTACCAACGACACCAAAGCTCCCCTCTTCCATCGCCAACATCTGGAGATCAACTCAAATCCAGCGGACCACGCAGCTCCTGGTTTACATGCAGCCGCCGCACTAGGGCCAATGAGGCGCTGGCACAAGAACCGCGCCGCAGTTAGCAGGGCTGCAGGCGGTGTGGTACACGCAGGCGGCGGTTCGTGGTGGAAACCCATCAACATATCCGTCATGATGGGGATAAGACTGACCGGCTGAGAGGCACAAGATCAGAAAGCAGAAAGCAGGGGAGAGCCGCCTCGAAGCCACGTCAGCGCACCTTCGGGTTCGCCTTGTTGCGGCTGCCGTAGGTCTGATGCGCGATGATCAGCTGGGACAGCTTGTGGCTCGCCCCCTCGCCGTACAGCACTGGCCACGGCCACACACCCCGCCCCCTCGTGTAAGCGCCCCCTCGCTGCGGATCATGAAGGAAACACGCTTCGCTTGGCATTTGCTCGGCGAGGATGGACCCGACCCGCTGGGCATTGGCGCGAGGATCAAAGCTCCAGGGCGCAGGCGCACCGTCGAGGGCCTTGAGGTAGTTGGCGGCCCCCCGCACCGTGCGCACCACCGTCTGCGACCTGCACAGGGCGATCCCCCATGAGAGCTCCGGCGGGGGCACTGCGGAGACCCGCGCAAGGCCCTTCCCTCGGACCTGGATGGCCCACAGCTCCCACCGCCTGCTTTTGCCGCCTGCTGTGTGCGGCACCTGCACGACGCTGGCAGCTGCTGGGCTTCCCAGGGGGGGCCTCCTGTGCGGCACCTGTATGAGGCCCACAGCTCCACCTCGTCTTGCAGGCTGGGCTTGAGCTCCTTTGTGTAGTACTCATGCAGCAGAGCATTGGTGGACATGCCGTGCTTCTCTGCGAGGAGCTCCCACTCCCCCCTGCGCGGCCATGCCCATGGGAGGGTCAAGGGGCGTCCCGAGGGTCAATGGGCGTGTTGCAAGTTGCAAGCATCCCGGGACGCTGGAAGCTGAACAAGGAGGCACCCTGGCGCCCGGATCAGGCGCCAACGCCAGAGCGACGGCGCGCCCCATGCCCTCAGCAACCGTCAGCTGGCTCACTCTCCCGAGGCTTGACCCTGCAGGCTTGATCCGAGCCGCCCCCAGCCAGGGGTCTAGGGCGCGCGAGAAAGAAGCCTCGTGCAAGAGATGAGGAGGAGCCGGCTCGGACCTGTACTCGGTGATGATGAACGCCAGGTTGGTGCTGACGCCGTCACTGGCCAGCAGGTAGCTCCTGGGCCACACGAGCCACGCCCAGCCGCCTCACATCAGTATCATCCAGGCCCACAGGCTCGCACCTTCTTCCGCGGCGCATTGGATGCAGCCGGTCATGACGGGATGCGCTGGTACCTGGTGAGGATGATCTCCTCGGCGTAGCAGGGGATGAGGACGGAGAGGGTGGGCACCGCCCCGGCGTGGCAGTCTGCCAGGTGCGGGATCTCCTTCCCGAGCTTGCAGCGCTTGCTCAGCATGTCCATGGTGTTCACGAAGTAGGCCAGCCGCTCCCGCGCCAGCTCCGGCAGGTGGGTCAGCTCCAGGTTGGATCTGCACCGC
>LGRX02017599.1:0-22407 GCA_001247695.2 Cymbomonas tetramitiformis
TTCGACTGTATCGCCCGTTGGGATTCGAGCTTTGCTGCTGCTGCTGCTGCTGATTGACTAAGGTACTAGGCCCGGTCGATCTTAAATTAAGATCTCCACTAGGCGCATCTGACGGTGGATGGGATTATTTATCTTGCCGACGTGGCGCACTCGAGAGATCCGAACATGAACATCGAGTCTGACATTCCATTAATGATTTGACATTTCTCGATCCTCGCGTCTGCTATGCAATGTAAAAGCGAATCTATCTGATTTCCGAACATCGCGTCGGCCATGCGATGTTTAAATCATTTTCGCCATTACATCATATGACCGCAGGATCATGTGCGCGACAGTGCTTTGCCTTTTGCTTCCCAGCATGCCATGCCATAACGCGGGGGTGGCGTCGCGATAAATGTACGCGACTGCAGTGGCACTGTCATCGTTAGCGCCTGGCGATCGTGAGATGGAACATTCGACTGTATCGCCCGTTGGGATTCGAGCTTTGCTGCTGCTGCTGCTGCTGCTGCTGCTGATTGACTAAGGTACTAGGCGCTGTCGATCACAAATATGCGATCTCCACTAGGCGTCGATCGTTTTGGACAGCACCATTAATTACCATGCGATGTTAACATGGATATCGCCATTACATCATATGACCGCAGGATCATGTGCGCGACAGTGCTTTGCTTTTTGCTTCCCAGCATGCCATGCCATAACGCGTGGGTGGCGTCGTGGTACATACACGCGACTGTTGTGGCACTGTCATCGTTAGCGTCTGGCGATCGTGAGATGGAACATTCGACTGTATCGCCCGTTGGGATTCGAGCTTTGCTGCTGCTGCTGCTGCTGCTGCTGCTGATTGACTAAGGTAAGGTAAGGTAAGGTAATTTGGTTTGGGTGAAGATTATAAAGGTCAGAGGTAGTAAGGTAAGGTAATTTGGTTTGGGTGAAGATTATAAAGGTCAGATGGCTACTGCCCCGCAGTCCTTGTGGTAGGACCAAATCGACGATTTGGTCCTACCACGAGGACCATTGTTCCGATAATTTAATTGGCCATCTCCCGTGATTTGTGGTGTCTAACCAATGAAAGGTGGTATATATAGGTCCTATATTAATTTATTTGAACGCTGGTTTGGCCTATATCCATCCCATATATCCATGACGAACGCATTTCAAACCTCTACACTCAAAATTTTCAAAACGGATTTTTTGGAACATTCAAAATGTGGCAAATTAGTGACTCATCTTCAATAATTTTTTACCAATCATATATCAACACTACACCTGCGCGGATACCATCAAATTGAACCTATACATATGTCCCAATCATATTTGGGCGGTAGGCCCGGTTGGAATGCATATATTGGCTCGTTGGCTCGTTGGCTTCCCCTCTAATATATTGGCTCGTTGGTTTCCCCCCTAAAACAGTGGTCACGCGAGCTGACCAGCAAGCCATCATAATTGCTTGCTAGAGGGCATATATCGCAAGGTTGGTGTGTGCGGCACATTAAATCTTCAAGTATATATGTATTGCGAATTTCTGAAAGTCTAACATCATCCAACTATCTTATTTTTCGACTGGCGTGTACATTTTAGAATGGATGAATGCCAATTTCTAAAGTCCGAAATTCACTAAATTCGGAATTTGCATTGTGTTGAACATGCGCCATGCTGAAATAGAGCGGAAATGATGATGAGGGTGCGAAGTAACCGATTCAGTTATCTTATTTGGTCATAAACTCAAGATGTATAACCATGAGCATCACCGTGAGCCCCCCATGTGACTCCTAATATTCAAAATAACGGTGGTCCTTGTGGTAGGACCACCATTTTCTTCAAGCTTTTGGTGAAATTACACCCCTAAAGCGTGTCGTTCAACCACACACCTAAAGTCTCATGGGGGCCGCCGCTATAAGAAATAAAATTCATTTAACTCATAAATATCATGTGCAAATTGTTGCCTGTGCCTCAAATAGTCGATTTAGTGATCGAAACCGCAATTGCCCATTAGTCCTTGTGGTAGGACCATGAATTTGGGTAGTAGCCACAGAGGTAGTAAGGTAAGGTAATTTGGTTTGGGTGAAGATTATAAAGGTCAGAGGTAGGTAATTTATTTCATGCCAAGGCTGTAAAGGTCAGAGGTAGGTAAGGTAATTTACTTCATGCCAAGACTATAAAGGTCAGAGGTCTAGGCGGGGTCGATCTAAAAAGATCTCCACTAGACAACGAACCTCGGCGCGCGGGTTAGTGGAGGGCTCGGCCGCAAGGTTGAGATTTTGAATTTATGTTCGAGATCGAGCTGCTCAAACCCCGCGGCATTTTGAACTCATATCGATATGCGTGGCGGCAGGCAATACATAACCTTAGCAACTGGCAAAATCAGTCATTCTGCCAACGTGCGTCCCTCCCACTGCAGCTGCGTCTGTGCACTGCTTGCGTGATGTGCTCTGCGTGGTTGCTGCTAAAACATGATTTTTTGCTCAGCTCCAATTTTATGTTCATACGCATTTATTGTGAGTGCATGCGGGGTTCGTTGCGTTTGCAGGTACCCCGCCAACGAAGGCCGTGTCGGAAAAGATCTCCCCATTCCTCTTCACGACCACCGACCGTAGACCGACTTTTTGGTGCGCATTCTTCCTTTTTTTGTCTTATGTTGTGTGAATATCATATGTGCATGCCAACTACATCTTGTACAACGTCAAGGGACCGGACCCGAGAACCGGCGGGCACCACCCGGTAAATGCCTGCCTGCCAGCTTACATTCAACACATTTCTCAACGACGATCGATGTCCACGACAACGACAAGGGACCGGACCCGAGAACCGCCTGCCAGCTTATAGTCAACTCCATGATCAACTACAAGCGCAAGAATGGGACGGGACCCGAGGACCTCTTGCTGTACGTTTAAATGAAAGTTCGCAGGTACCCTTTCCCCGCGGCAGGTCGTAAGACCGCGGGGCAATGTTCGGTGTAAATTGCGTGTCCTGTGTCATTGTGTGTAAGTTACGTATGTTCTGTGTAAATTGTGTGTAAATTATGTTCTCTGTAAAGTGTTTGTAACGTTGTGATGCGTCAACCGGTGCCGGTTTTCGCATCACGCTGTGTGTAATGTGTGTGAACTGTATTACGTTTCGGTGTCTATTTTCGTGTGAAATTCTGTGTTCTCTCGGTGTTTCCTTTTGACGTTGTGCTAACTGTTAACGGTTATTTCGGTTGCAGTCGATGTTGCTGTTCAGTTTCTGTTGTTGCCCGTTTTAGTTTCCATGTTTAACGTAAGCGTTTGCCCGCTTTCAATACCTTGCACGTCTGCCGTGTCCGATACATTTTTTGCTGCTATGCGACGTGCACTTGTTATTCCACGCGATCCTGCTGGATTGTTCCCCCAACATGGTGTTTGTCTTGTTTCCGCGGTCGGTTTTGCTCTGCGTTGCATGTTATATTTGGAATAATATATGTTGCTTTCACCGAAGGGTCTTGAGGTTTAATGTGCTATACCTTAGCTGTTGGCCAGCAATGCATGCACGCCACGAATCTCGCCCATCCTTCTCTTCGAGCATCCTGTTTACAATCTGACCGGGACTCATTTGTTGTAACTGATGCAGACGATAGAAGCTTTATCGATTTGAAGATGGACGAAAACGGTCTGCTTGACAAATGGAAGGAAATAGAGGTAATAGTGTTTAGTATGTGTAGTTGGTAATATGATTTAGATTTAAGTGAGTTTGATAGTAAGTAATATGCATAAACACATTTATGTGAACCTGTATTTATTAACTGCGAGTTTACAGTATTTCTTAAAATCGAAAGCGCGATAATTCGATCGGTCGATCGGACATAGCCAGTAGATCAAAAGCACTGTAACCTATCTACCTCGATACCTGACCATGCACCTAATGGGGTGATATGCGAAGGTTGACGGTGTGAAAGGCCAGTCAGATCTTCTTGGTGCATTCGTCTTGATATGTATCATAATTCGATTGTGTAACTGTGGATTCACATGTCGAGATTGACTGTTTATTTAGTGGCTGTTGTTTTGTGTAGAATATGTTGCTGTGTGGATGCTTTTCACACTGTTGTTATGTAGATGATTTCTTTGTGCTGACTAACTCTATTTCAAGATATTCGACTTATATGCGGCCAACCCAAGAACTGGCAATCGGATCTTCTTGGTATATTAGTGCTAATTTGTATGATAATTTGATTGTTCGGCTGCAGGGTGTGTTCATTGCCGCGAAAAACGTTGGCTTGTTTGATTCACCGGTTGAGATCTCAGCCATGGATTGCATGGTGCCTCCCAATGTTGGGTTAAGGCGCGGGCTGAGATCATCGAAGACCACACAACTTTTCGTCAAGGCAGAGTTCAAGAGCAAGAAAGACAAAGGTGATGCCAAGGCTGCATTAGCCTTTTTACGTGCGGCGAGTGAACGGGTGGAATATGTGAATATTCCGATGCTTGATGAAGAGGAGGCGCCTATGTATGGAGTGGAGTGCTACACAATGTATAGCAAATCCAACAATGTTGTCAGTGAAGAATTGCCGGCTGTGTATCGATTACAGTTGGTTGATGTCGTGCGCCGAGTTTGTATCGACCTATTGCGGCAAGCGTGTGGGAAAATGGATGAATTGGCCAAGGTTGATCAGTCTGCAGCGAATCAGGATGCGCCAAATCCATTCAGCGCCTTGCATGCGGGTATTCCAGAAGATATCTCCATCGAGTTCGAGGACATCTTCATAAATAACTTCGTTGCACGCAAAGGTTATTTCCCTAAACTGGACATGCATTTGGATACGGGTGGGGAATATTCAGTATGTATCACCCTTAGGGATGACAATCATTGCACAGGTTTCGTCGCAGTTTTGGGAAAGGAGCACGAAAGCAAGGTGTATAGCTTTAAAAAGCTAGCAAGTGGTTCACATTATTTTCTCAGAATGTTGAACACACTGCAAGGGAGTTGGTGCGAGGTACGCGTGTAGTGTTGGTAGCTTTTTTTAAAATTAGTTGATTGATTTGCGTGTAAATTATCTGGACTTGTATGTATTATGTTCACTGTGATCATAGCAGAATTAATTGTTTTTGAAGCTATTTACTATTATTATTGCATACAAATTCCTTGGCGGAATCGTTGATTACCGCGCTGCATATTTCACTGCAAATGTATTCTTCTACGGAATATTACGCCTATGCTTACAAACGATATATCAATAATATCGTTTATGAAAGACCTATGTGTGGTTTGTTTTCAGCAACTCGATATATAGGTTGTGTTAGAGACATGACTATTTTGTGTATTAGGCATCTATGCTCCAATATTACATGCAATATTACATTTCACTGCAATATTACATCCCACCGCGTTATTACATCTTGCCGCAATATCACATCTCACTTCAATATTACATCCCACCGCGTTATTACATTTCACTGCAATATTACATTACACGACAACATTATTACATCTCACCACAATATTACATCCCACCGCAATATTACATCTCATCGCAATATTACATCCCATCGCAATATTACATCTCGCCACAATATTCTTTCTCACTGCAATATTACATCACACCGCAATATTACATTCCATCGCGCTCCATTACATCTCACTGCAATATTACATCTCGCTGCTGTGCCCGGAGGCACAGCGTGAGCCGATATGCCTATGCGTCCGTATGTGTGTCATCGGGGGTAATCTGGGATTGGCACGATGACAGTGAAATTGGGCTTGAAATCACGATGAGAATGAATACCAGATGTCCGGGGTATGACAGTATGACACTATGACAGTATGACAGTATGACACTATAGTAGTATGACAGTACTGTGGGGGGTGTCATCGTGGAACTCAGTCAGACCCTCGAAGAATGGTCAGATTCGCATCGGGGTTGAAAAGACAATGAAATCGAATATCAGATATTAAGGTTATGACAGTATGACAGTATGACGCTATGACAGTATGACAGTATGACAGTACAGTAGTATGACAGTACTGTGGGGCAGTCATCGTGTCAGCCTGTCGACATAACATCTGAATCGAGAATGACGAATCGGAATTAGAAATGAGATCGGATCGGGAACTGAACGTTGAGCCGAAGTGTGACATCGGCTCTCGAGTGGTTGACCCTGCAACCTGAGTGACGAGTGAATAAGTAGAGCACTTGAGAAGTGTTTAGCCTTCAGAACTCGGAACCGAATTATCGTTTGTACCTCAATCTGGCCCTGATCCAGTATATTATAAAATCCGAATTGTGTACCTTTGCACGTTCAATCAAAAACATATTTCCGAGCATCTGTCGTAGTGCCCCAGGCACAATTGGTATCAATGAGCGTTACTTGAACACCTCCGCGCGTTCAACCACGGCGTTACCGTAACTTCCGTTATACTGCGGGGGGAGACTCGTACTTTTGGGAAACTTTGCGCAACTTTTACGTCAGAAAAGCCATTTTTTTTCAAAGAAGGAATCCATATACTGCTCCCAAAAGTCACAAAACATCAGTATAACGTTCCCTTAACAGTGGGGGCCCAACCAGGCTCAGAAAAGTCAAGATTGGTTTTCCGATCTTAAACTCCAAGTCTGCCCCAGGCTACAAACAACCGTCAGGGAGCACCCTAAAGGGTTTCCCCGGTTTATAGTAGCCAGGAAAACCTCATAACTCACTTTCTAGAGCCTTAAAAAGGCGAAAAACAGCCAAAAACAGCCCAAAATAGCCGTTTTAGCCCGTTTTCAGCCTACCCCAAAACCTTCCACAGTAGCCCCCACCACCAAAAACTCCTTCCCCAGACCCCATAGGACAGCCTAGAACCCCTCAATACCGCCCTCACGGCCACCAGCAGTTGGGAAAGCCACTCAAAACAGCGCTTTTAGTGGTTTCTGGACAGTTCCTGGACAGTTTCTGGACACCTCTGGTTTACTCTCTGGCTGGAATATTTCTGGAGTGTACGAAGTCCGGTTACCTTCTGGGACCTTGCTGAGCTTTCCGGTTGCAGTTTCTTGACCCCTGCCTGCATACTTAGGCACTTGAAATCTGTGTCGCGGAGCCCTGGCGAAATTTTGAGTACGCCAGTGTATGGCAGTTTCCCCACAAAAGCACAGAAGAGAGTGGTGGAAACAGGGACCTACCCCTCAAGTGGTTATTTCAACCAGACCCCACCTTCCCACCAGCAGGAGCCTTCGATAACTCCCCAGAGGGCCCCCTCCCACCTTCACCCTCCTCTTCAGACGACGAGGTGGAAGACAACTGAGCGCTTGGACAGCATACACCCTGGCTATCCCACCAGCGCGCCACTACCGTGAGTGGTACTACCAGGGGTTCACGGTTTTTGTCTTCAACTACCCGGACCCTTACCACCCAGCAATACCGGTGCTTCCTGGTGAAACCTTGGCCGACGCTCCACCGTCTCCAGAAGTCAGCCCTACACCTTCTCCTCCTCCTTCCCCCCTTCACGAAAGCGACACTGAATAAACAAAAGGCGAGCACTTCCTACCTTCTGCTCACCTGTGGCTTTTGCCACACCCAGTGTGCGATCTGATCAGCTCCAGTGTCGACAACGGATCCGGGTCCAATCCGAATTCGTAGGACGGATCCAGAAAATTTTCAGGCTTCGACGCTTCGGATCCAGCAATTTGTTTGAATCCGTTCGTATCTGTACCTGTCGGAGCCAACAAAAATCAGGCTTCGTTCGATCGGATACACGAAATTTCAGGATTGTCACTGTATCCGTACTCGAAAATCCAGAAAATGTCTGGATTAGTCTCCGTGGATCCGTTATATTCCATGCTGCCGATCGAAAAGTCAAATGTCAAATTATCAATTGTGATATGAATTTCGATTGTCAAGGGATATAAACTAATCAAAATGTGGGCAAATGTCACGGAATTATCCTCTTAGCACATCTGGGAAAGCAGGGCCATATTGGCAAACACCCTAAAGGATGTGGGTTCAAATTTTTACTTGGCAGGTTTGGATTCGCAGAATCGTCGGAATTGGCGGATTTTTTACGGATCAGGATTCGATGCTTCGAATCCAGTAGAATTTCAGGATCTGCCCGTATCTGTATCTTTCGAAGCCGCTTAAATTGAGGATTCGATAGGTCGGATTCTGATTTGTGTCTGGATCCGGAGCAACGAATCCGGATCCGTTGTCGACACTGATCAGCTCAGCAGCCAGTATGTCGCAACATATATCAGAGTCCTTTCCCAGCATGGGGGTCAGTGCAGAGCCGTTACGCCCCCCATTGTTCTCGCCCCTCACCTTCCCGTCGCCCGCCGCTTACGCTTCCGCTCACCCCATTCCACATCCAGGCACCACCATGCCCTACACAGCGGTGCCCCGCCCTTATACTATGCCGGATGGCACCCCCGCACAGGCTGTATGGAACGGCGTCAATTGGGTATTGCCCCAATCAGCGCCCCTCGCTGGGGGAGTATCACCAGTGCCGTTCACACTGGGAACCCATCACCCCGTGGGCGCATATCCCACACCGTTCCAACAACAGCTACAGCAGCAGCAGCAGTGGCTCGCGTACCAGCAGCAGCAACAGCAGTGGCTTCAGCAGCAGCCACTGGAACCGATGCAGCAGCAGTTACAGCAGCAGCAGTTACAACAGCAGCAGTTACAGCAGCAACAGCAGCAGCAGCAGCAGCAGCAACAGCAGCCGCAGCCGCCACAACAGCCGCAGCATCGACCACAGCAGCCCCATCAGCTGGCACCAGCCACCTCCGCGCTTCATGACTCAGGCGCGGATCTCTCATCGCTGCAGCACTTCATCAGCATCGGCGCCGCGGCCCTGCCGGACCCTCTGCAGGTACCCCTTGACAGCGGGGTTCAGCAGAACGTCTTGGGCGGTACCCAGCTCTTGGTGCGTCACCTTCCCGCGGTGGCGACAACCTCAGAGACTCGCCGGCGTCGGCGTTCCCGAAGGGCATCTTCGGGCCCTGCGACACATGGCAAGCATCTTCCAGGCCCAAGCCACGCACCTGATCACTCTGACCCCGACTCCGGTACGGACATCAGCCGCACCAGCACGGGGACCAGAGGCAGCCGAAGCACGCAGGCACGAGCTGAGCGCAGGCGGAGGGCCGCCCACAGGTCCGGCTCCGACTCGGACGCGAGCAGCCGAAGTGAACACATTCGCAGAGAAGTCCTGGCGGCAGTACAGGCCCTGGACATCTCCGCGGTGCTCTCGAGAGGACTCGCGCTGCCTGGTGCGACGGCATCGGCAGGAGCCTCCCCACCAGGCGACCCTCAGGGCAGCGCACAGGGCCTGACGGCGGACCATCTACACGAGGCAGACGCCGTCGCCAGCGTAACCCCTCCAGTGCCTCAGACCGCCGCTGAGACCGCTCCCGCCGAACCTCCCACTCAGGGCCGGCCAAATCCCCATAACATGATGGTGGCCCGCCGGCGGCAGTCGATGGAGACGGTGGTGCACGGCGGTGGCAATCCCGACTCAGAGCCCAGAGACTCCAGTTCAAGCGACTCGCCACCAGGCCCCCCTAGTGATCCACCTCAGGATCCCCCTGACGATCCCGCACCAGAGCCCTCCTACCCTCAGTACCCAGAGGTCAGAGCCCTCTTCGTCACCCACGATGGTGGGTCATTGTGGGTGCACCAGTCAGCTGGGGTGCGAGGCGCGGCAACCGTCTCCCTACCATGGGACGAACGCCGCCGGGCTGGGGTGCAGGGCGACGCCATCTTGTTCAGGATCATGCACCTGCTGGGAGCGCCGCTGACTGCATATGCGCGCATGGGGGGCCGGCTACACCATGCACCCCTACCCCTTACCAACCCTCGTGTGGAGACCTGGGTCCTCATGGTCGACCGCGAGGTCATGGATATGGCAATGGGGGACCCAGCCGCGGCCAATGTGCGGTCTACCAGCATGGGGCAGCCAGTATGGGAGTGGATCCCTGCTACTGCGCGGGAGTCGGAGATGCAGAACTTCGATCAGGACGGGCTCGCCGCGTGGTCGGAGGTCAGCAACTCCGATTGGTACCGGAGCATGAGCGTGGTGGCCGCACAACCATCCACACCCCTGCCCTTCCATACACCTCTCCCACTCCCCGCACCACCATCAGCCCCTACATTACCGCCCACTCCGACCGCAGTCCCCACAAATCCCGCGCCTGCGCCTCCGCCCGCGCATGCCCCGGGACCACCACCTCCTGCCCGTTTCCCCCATTCCGCCGCCGCAAACCCCGTTCACTCTGCCGCTGCCGCGAACCCCGTTCACTCTGCCGCCGCTGCGAACCCCGTGCTCTCTCCCAGCGCCACCCCCTTTGTTCCAGGCATCGTCCGTCTGCCGCAGGGCACTAACCTGCGAGCATCTCCAGACGAGGTCCGCCTGGAGCACAAGACCAAAGAGATGGTGCTAAAGCTGGTCAAGAGCGTCACCAGGTTCCCCCGCTCCGCGTCCGACACAAAATCGGCCGACAAGGAGGGCCTCCTGACGCAGTTGGAGCACTACTCCCACATGGTGCGGAAGGTATTCCAGGAGGCCATCGTGATCGAAGCACTGACCACTCCCAGTTGTACGCCATCAGTATCAGAGTACCAGGCGAGTGTGTCAAGCCTTCTTTGGAGCTTCAAGGAGTACACTCTTCAAGACCAGCAGAGAAAGTTCTTGGAGCGCGCGGCGGGGACCTTTGGGTCCGAGCAAGCTTGGCACCAACGCTACGGGGAGCTGGACGTGTTCTTCAGCGATCTGGCGGTGTGCTCTCTGACGCAGGCCTACCTGGAGAACGCACACGGCGAGGCCATTGCCCTGAAGCAGGCGGTGAACGAGACCGCGGCGGAGTATTTCTCGCGACTGGAGACCCGCATGGCCTCCGTCAACTTCCTGGCCGGCAGAGTCCCCAATTGCATGGAGATGACCAACCTGTCGATGCTCTCTACGTACCGCCGGGGGCTGAAATATGCACCCAAGGTGATGCGGCGCCTGAGAGCCATCCACTTGGATGTCTCCAAACCAGAAGAGTGGGAGAGGAAGGCCGTCGCTGACGACATCCCAGGCACCCACAACGCCTTGTTGAAGATTCGGGAAGTTGCTGAGGAGGTGGAGAGTGACATTGACACGGAGGCGGCTCAGAGGCGCTCTCAAGACCGTCCTCCCCGTGCTGTTTCCTTCGCTAACCCACCACCTCGCACCCCCTTCTACAGGCGTACCCCCTCTTCGAGCCGCCCAGCTCTTGCCATGCTGGAGAACGGGCCTGCCACCACCGTCGCCGCGGCAGTGACTCCTTTGCCACCACCACCTGGCCTCTCCCGCCCTGACGCTCCGAAAGTCCGCCGGTGCTTCGCCTGCGGCTCTGCGGAGCACATCGTCCGTAACTGTACGGACGAGGCTAAACTCAAGGAGTGGAGGGCCAATGCACCCGCTCGACTGGCGAACTCCCCTGGGTTTGTAGCCGCCGTCGTTTGGGCCATCGAGCAGCAGGAGGACATCTCCTCGGTGGATGGCGTCCCAGAGGAGTTCTCCGAGGAGGTCTTGGCTCTTGCTACCTGTGAGGACGAGCAGAGCTACCAGACCCTGGCGGCCCTTGCGGGCATCGAGCTTGTGGAGGGTGACGGCCTTCCCCCGGTGGAGAGCGATGAATGACTGGCCGGCGGCCAGCCCCAGACCCTGCCCTTCGAGGAAGTGAGGTCTTGCCCTGATGATCAGACCCTCTCCGCCCTGGAGAAGCGGTCAGAACCAGTGGAACCCCGACGCGCCCGAGGACGCAGAGACCCTTGGGGCCAACGTCCCCATCCCAAGAGCATGGCCTTCACCTCTGGGACCCGCTTGCGACGCACCTACCGCTCAGCTAGTGCCCCATCGCCGCCGAGGGATGACTTGTCCAGCCACCCTCTTGCAGGAAGCACCCCCTTCGATGAGCCGTCACTACCTCTTGATGACGGCCCTGCTTATACACAAGCGAGGATCGAGGGTCGGAGGGGACGGCGAGCCCCCCGACACAGACCCCCCACTATGGGCAACAACCGCGGAGAGCCCCGCGATCTTCGCCCCCGACCGCGTGTTGTCCTACCGCTGCCCATCTATCAGTCCAACCTCGCAGACCCACGGAAAAGGCTAACTGCGTGGCACTGGAAGAGAGATCTGTACTCCCTCCCCCTCGAAGTCGCCATGCAGAAGGTCCGCAGAGCTCTGCGCAAGTCCCCAGAGGCTGCCAAGGACCTGGTGGATAAAATGTCGGAGCGCGTCCGCAGCCGCGTACACTCTGGGAGTCGATCGCCAAAGGAGCGCGTGAACCGCGCCAACCAGCTGGCAGAGAGGATACGCATTGCCCGCGAACCTCAAGATCGCAAGGAGGGCCACCAGCGCATAGCATTGTGGCATCTCCTCTCACACGACGGTCGCCAGCAAGTCCCCGAACCCTCTAACGCCAGCTCCCACGACCTCTACGCGGCTTGGAGAGAGCTGTCGCCCGCCGAGCAGCAAAAGGCAATCGCCACTTCGAGTCCAGACTCTTCCCCAGGTAGCAGGCTGTGGGAAAAGGAGGGCGCACGAAGAGCAGCAGCGAGATCTTCGACATCCCTCTGCACCCTGGACACTGAAGTGGGCACGATACCTGGGACAGCGGGAGATGTGGGTCTACCTGGCGCCTGGTGCAGTCTGCACGCAGTACACCAGTACAAAATGAGGAAGCTGGGTCCCAGCCCCTTGGGAGCATCCCCTCCACCATCCTCGCTGGCCGAGCCCACAACAGAGACTACATCTTCGCACCATGATGACGCGCCGGCCACTCCGGGAGGAAACCCCGAAGGTTCATCCTACTGCTCAGAGGCGGAGGAGACCTCCGCACCCAGTTCGCTTTGCTTCACCCAGCAGATGACCACCGTCAGAACGCATGAAGCGGATGAAGCGCCGCCCTGTCTCGACAGCCACCCCATCGCTGAAGACCCTGAGGTGATGGAAGAGGAGTCCTCGGTCAATTCGCTCTGCTTCACCCAGCAGATGGCAGCAGCTGGGACCCCTGAGACGAGAACTGACCACCAGAGCTCCCACCAACTCGCCCACAACTCCCCTGCTGGCAGCCCTCAGCATGACGAGGATCCTCTCACCCATGGCAGTCTCATCAATAGTGTCGCTACCCATGTGAGCCCCACAACAAGCGGCACTACCCACGTGAGCCCCACAGTAAGCGGCACTACCCATGTGAGCCCCACCACCAGTGGCACTACTCATGTGAGCTCTACTACCAGTGACACCACCCATGTGAGCCCTACCACCAGCGACACCACTCATGTCAGCCCCACCTCGAGCGAATGCACCTCAGCGGGCACCCTGCTGACGGCGAGTGCAGACAACCTCGTCAGTCATCCGACTGAAGATGTTGATTTGCTGGATGAGGAGTTCTACGCCGCGTGTAGGCAAACGTTGGAAGAATGCCGCGAGGCCTCGGACAACCTCCTCCCCAACCTCAAGTGCAAAAGCATACGCACAGATGGGGGAGTTCAGTGGAAGACCGACATCGAGGGTACCCTTGCAGCGGCACATGACGAAGAAGGACCGCTACTGCTGGTATTCTACGCAACCCTCAGAGGGCACACGGTCAAGGTGCTGATCGACTCGGGGGCCTCTGACAACTTCATCTCGGAGCAGAGCGCTAAGCGATGTGGCCTCACGACACGAGCCGGCTCCGAGATGCGAGTCACCCTGGCGGATGGATCTGTGAAGATCACTGGCGCCACCGCGTACGCCAAGTTTAACACGCATACCACCACGGGCACCTATACGGAGAACGCCCTTGCCCTCCGGATCCTACCACTGGGCATACAGGTGGATGTTATCCTCGGCGGAAGGTGGCTGCGCAGTCACTCTTCTGTCACTCTGGGCTATGAAGGGAATGGCTCCGTCTCCTTCCTCAGGAAGTCCCGCAGTGGTAAGATTGGGGATCGCGTCACCATCACAGGCTGTTCTCCTGGGAAAGCATCTGGGGACAGGTCTCCGAAGGGCACGGCCTGCGCGGGATTGGTGGATGAGGTGTTCCTAACCCCTGCCCAGCTGAAGAAGTACCTGGTGTACGCGGATACGCAGAAGCTACGCGGCAATGACGACCCGGAGATACAGCCCGCCTGGCTCATGGTGGCCGAGAAGTCCCCCGACGATACCGCTTCTGCCTTTGCAGCCACGGCCATCGACTCTGAGAACGCCGAACCCGCTGCGGATACTGAAGATGCAGAAGTGAGCCCTGAGTGGACCCTCAAGTTTCAGGACTTCTGGGGTGAGGAGTACAAAAAGGAGATGACGACTGCCCTACCGAACATCGATGGACTCAGACATGACCCCCAAGATGAAGCCAACATTAACCTGGACCCAGAGCTGAGCAAGAAGGGGCCTCCCTGCCAGCGCATCTACAAGAAGTCTGCAGGGGAACTCCGCCAACTTCGAGAACGCGTGGAGACTCTGATGTCCAAGGGCTACATCCGACCCTCTTCCAGCCCTTATGCAGCTCCCTGTTTGATGGTCCCTAAACCCGGGAACCCCAAGGAGCTGCGACTGGTGATCGATTACCGGCTCCTCAACCGCCAGACAGTTAAGGACAAGTATCCTCTCCCAGACATCCAGATGATGTTCGACGAGATGCAGGGTGCGAAGTTCTTCTCTTCGTTCGACGCGGTGGATGGCTTCTGGCAAGTACCGATGGCACCAGGAGATGTCGAGAAGACCGCCTTCACCACCCAGATGGGGTCATATGAGTGGTTGGTCATGCCGCAGGGGCTGCAGAATTCACCGTCTCAGTACCAGCGACGGATGCAGCGGGCCTTGGGCCATCTCCCATTTGTCCGGATCTTCATCGATGATGTGGTCGTCTTCAGCAACACCGCTGCAGAGCACTACGAGCACGTCAAGCAACTGCTCCTGACATGCAGGGAGAAGGGCGTCTTCCTCAAGAGGTCCAAGTGCCAACTGTTGAAGAAATCCTTGCGGTTCCTTGGCCACTGTATCTCCGCAGATGGCTGCAGACCCCAACACGACAAGGTGGCTGCAGTGAGGGACTGGCCCGAGCTGGAAACGGTTACCCACGTCAGGCAGTTCTTGGGCCTGGCGGGGTATTACCGCAGGTTCATCCACTGCTTCTCCGAGATCGCTCAGCCCCTCACCCGGTTGACCAAGTCGGACGTACCCTGGGAGTGGGGTCCCATGCAGCAGTGGGCCTTCGAGGAACTGAAGAAGGCCCTCACCTCAGCGCCAGTACTCGCCTTGCCCAACATTAAGGGTGCCGCAGACGGCACGGCACCTTTCGTGGTACAGACGGATGCTAGCGGCATCGCTCTTGGGGGAGTACTGATGCAAGACAATGGAGATGGTCTTGGACTGCGCGTGATAGCATACGAGAGCCGCCAGTTCTCAGCCGCCGAGCAGAATTACCACACCGGCGAGCGTGAGCTAGGTGCTCTACACCATTGTACCACCGTTACCTGGCGGCATTACCTCATCTTCACCAACTTCCGCATCCAGGGTGATCACCGCCCCCTTGAATGGCTGATGGAACCTGGCAGGGAGCTTAGCCGCAGACAGGCACGCTGGTACATGGATCTGGTGGAGGTGGGAGTCCCGAGAATGGAGTACATCAAAGGAGCGCTGCTGCTGGTACCGGACGCCCTGTCCAGAAGACCCGACTTCAAAGACAAGGACGTGCGTGAGGGGTTGAAGGAGGCAGGGGTGATCGACCCCACCTCAGATCTACCGAAAGACCCCCTGGCAACGCTGGAGTCTGAATACTTCTCCAGCTCACCACCCGCAGCTCATCCCCACTGGGCCCAGACTGTTGACTGTTGGCTCTCAGCAGTGGAGACCCTCTCCGTGGCGGAACAGGCCATGGACATGGGGGAGACCATCGCTCTCGTTAACCCGAAGCTCTATAAGGGAATGAGGGAGGATCACCTCGACTTCGACATGCCTGACTGGCCTGCAGCTGATAGCGCGAAGCCGGTAGAAGCTCCACACAAACCCCCTGATAGAGCCCCACCCCAGATAAGGATAACGAGGAGTATGTCACGCGCTGGGAAGGCCTCTACGACCCCAGCGCCTCCACAGTTGGCGTCACCGAAGACGCGAACGCCTACGCCACGAGCTGACACATCGGAGGCGCTCCCTGAAAAGGTGCCAACGAGCTCACCAACCCCGCAGCAGGCGCCCCAACAGTCAACTCCATCCCCGGTCCTTCACCCACAGAAACGGCGGGCTCCCCCAGAGGACTCACAGAATTGGCGTGTCCGAGCAGAGTACTCCTCGAAGTACGCCGAGAAATTTGGACCCTTCGATGTGGACGCCTGTTGTGACTTTGGCGGCCGCAACAGACAGGCGGATAGATTCTGGACAGACTGCCTTTCAGAGAAATGGAGGGGCCTTCGGGTTTGGTGTAACCCTCCATACAACTCCAAGTGCATTACTGTGGAGGCGATCTTGAACAAGTATATCGCAGAATGGAAGGCAGACCCAGAGAACACCTCAGCAGTGTTCGTTCTACCAGATCATCAGTCCAAGCTCCCCGCGTGGCGCAAACTTTTCAGAAAGGCCAATATGCAGATTGTGGAGGTCATCCCTACTCACGATGACAAGGGCGAGCCCAACCAGTTCTTCGAGAACCCAGATGGGAAAGCCTTCGACCTTCGCTGGCCTGTTCTGATAGTACACGCCCCTCCCGCCAAACCACAACCAGCACGCGTGAGGCATCCGCGAACAGCCCCCGCTGTGATAAGGACAGGTGAGGCGGCAGACTTCAGAGACGCAGCCTCCCAGCAGTCAGACTCAAAGTTCCTGCGCGCGTTGAAAGCGGAGTACACCCGAGAGGGGACACTTCGTTCACTAAGAGAGAAAGTGAAGGCAGCACCACACCAATGCCTACAGGACTTCAACCTAGTGGGTGAAGTGGTTTGGAGAACCGCAGCAGGGAGATATCAGTTGGTGCTGGGGGAGGACTCTCCACTTCGGGAAGTAGTGATTCGCCATGCTCATGAGTCATTGTCCTCAGGCCACACTGGGCGAGACAAGACTCTGGAGAGGGTGCTGCGACGCTTCTATTGGCGTGGTGCCGCGGAAGATGTGGGCACCTGGGTTGCATCCTGCGCAGTGTGCCAATCAGTGAGGCCGCGGGGAACTTACCCGGATGGGTTGTAAAACCCTCACAGCATCCCGAACAGACCATGGCAGGATGTCGCGGTGGACTTCGTCACCGGCCTGCCGGTGTCAGAGAGAGGCAATGATGCTTTCGTGGCCTTCACCTGCAAGCTGACGAAGATGGTCCACGTTGTGCCGATGAACTTCGGCGACAGCTCCGCAGCTGTGGTGGCCAGAATCTACTTTGACTCGGTGTGGCGCTTACATGGCGCGCCTATGAAGATTGTCTCTGATCGTGACCCACGGTTTCAAGATGCTTTCTGGCAGGAACTCATGAGACTGATGGGTGTGAAAGTGGCTCGTACCACGCCGTACAACCCTCGGTCTGACGGCCAGGCGGAACACAGCAACAGGGTTATTGAGGACATGCTCAGGTCCTTTGTAGACGCCAATGTGGAGGACTGGGATTTGTTCACCACTAACGTGGAATTCGCGATCAATGACTCCAGGAGTGAATCTACTGGCTTCACGCCATTTGAACTGGTGTTCGGGTTCTCGCCGCTGTCGCAGTTGGACCTTTTCCTGGAGGCCGCACAATCCACCGCTGGACGACGAACTGGGGGAGTAGGCACCGCACACGAAGTGGCTGTGAAATTTTCGTCGCAGCTGCGGGACGCCAGACAGCGGTTAGAGCTGGCTCAACAGCGACAGCGCGAACAGTTTGATCGCAGACACGGGCAGCGGGAGTATGCTGTTGGAGATCTGGTTTGGATAGAGGCGAAACACCTTACGGAGAAGGTGATGGATCGCTCCATCTGTAGGAAACTGACCAAACGCTGGCATGGACCAGTTCCGGTGACCGAACGCTTCTTCAGCGATGTACAGATGGCCATGCCAGAAGCCGACAGAGGAGCTCCAGTAGCCTACCGCCTACGCCTCCCTCCTCACTGGCGGATTCACGACGTGTTCGCTCAACATCGCCTCAAACCGTACACCAGCGGACAAGATGCTTTTGCCGCACGCGATCACCTAGCAGTACCTGAAGAGGTGGTAGTGGACGGTCAGAAGGAAGCACACGTTGAGCGCATTCTTGCACGTCGAGTGCGGTCTGTTCGAGGAAAGGAGGTGGAAGAGTGGAAGGTTCGCTGGACTGGCTACTCCAAAGCTCACGACCAATGGAGGACGCGTGACAAACTTGAACGCGGAAGTCCACTTCAACAACTTCGTGAATTCGAGCAAGCGAGACTTCACATGGAAGCGCAAGTACGCGACGAAGCCACTCGGCGACGCGAGCAGCGTGGCCGTCACTCCGCTCAAGCCGGAATGACACTGGCCCACCTCATCACTAATCCCTGCGATGAACTGGACCAGCTCGAACAGATGGAAGATGATATCCCCCTGCCGTGGGAACGCCAAGAGCGTGTGGAAGATGGGTCGTTGGCACTGGTGACAGAGCTGCTGGCAATACAGGCAAAAACAACCCGCACGCCCAGGATTCTCGTACTTTTCAGCGGTACTGGCTCAGTAGAGAGGGAATTCCTAAATTGCTTCCCCTCCGCTTCAGTAGTGACCCTCGACTCCGAGCATATCTGGCAACCCACTCATGTGTGTGACATCCTGCAATGGGACTACAGACAATACCCGCCTGGATTCTTCGATGTTGTTTGGGCAAGTCCCCCCTGCAGGCAGTACAGTCAAGCGCGCACCACTGGTGGACCCCCTGACCTTCCCCAGGCTGACAAAATCGTACGACGAGCATTGCAGATCATTGACTACCTGGAGCCAAAACATTGGTTCATGGAAAACCCCAGAGGTCGCTTCCCTAACGCGCTACGGCTTCGCCCTATGATGCGCCAGCTTCCCCCACCGCTGGTGTGTACCTACTGCATGTACGGTACTCAGTACATGAAACCCACCTGCATATGGACGAACTCAGCACCACCCTCGCCCCTGCTACGCTGTACTACTTCAACACCATGTGCGTGCAGATGGGCAACCGGTGCTCATCCAGAGACCGCTCAGCTTGGACCTCACCCGCAGCAGACTGGAGCAGGTCGATCTGCAAGTGTATATCCCGTGCCAGCACTCCTGCTACGACAACTTTTCCGACATTTACGCCTCCGCGACACTGAAGACCCGCTTTAGATTCCAAGTGGCACCCTTCTTCTTGAAAGTGGTGCCCTGGTAGCGGCAGGCAAACTATGCTCGAAGAGGGACCAGAGAACCTAAGAACTGGAAACAACAAGGAACCAGAAAACCTAAGAACTGGAACTTAGATGGGTACCTTAGCGGAGTGATCCCAGGAGGTAGACCACTCCTAAGGGGGGGAGAGTTGTGCCCGGAGGCACAGCGTGAGCCGATATGCCTATGCGTCCGTATGTGTGTCATCGGGGGTAATCTGGGATTGGCACGATGACAGTGAAATTGGGCTTGAAATCACGATGAGAATGAATACCAGATGTCCGGGGTATGACAGTATGACACTATGACAGTATGACAGTATGACACTATAGTAGTATGACAGTACTGTGGGGGGTGTCATCGTGGAACTCAGTCAGACCCTCGAAGAATGGTCAGATTCGCATCGGGGTTGAAAAGACAATGAAATCGAATATCAGATATTAAGGTTATGACAGTATGACAGTATGACGCTATGACAGTATGACAGTATGACAGTACAGTAGTATGACAGTACTGTGGGGCAGTCATCGTGTCAGCCTGTCGACATAACATCTGAATCGAGAATGACGAATCGGAATTAGAAATGAGATCGGATCGGGAACTGAACGTTGAGCCGAAGTGTGACATCGGCTCTCGAGTGGTTGACCCTGCAACCTGAGTGACGAGTGAATAAGTGGAGCACTTGAGAAGTGTTTAGCCTTCAGAACTCGGAACCGAATTATCGTTTGTACCTCAATCTGGCCCTGATCCAGTATATTATAAAATCCGAATTGTGTACCTTTGCACGTTCAATCAAAAACATATTTCCGAGCATCTGTCGTAGTGCCCCAGGCACAGCTGCAATATTACATCCCACCGCAATATTACACCTCACTGCGTTTCTTTCCGCGCCTCTGCACCTCCGCGCACGAACGATTTTCGACGCAATGTAGAAGTGTTTGGGGCCTGCATGCTCATTTTAGAGCCAAAAAAATAGGGAAAATATAGGTGCCTTCTCAAAATGGGAGGGAAAATATAGGTGCTTCGTGGAATATTATCGGTGAATTTAGGAAAAATATGGGCCAGGTGCAAAGAAGCATACATATCGATTGTTCACGTGGCAAGGTTGTGTGCACGCGCGTGCGCTTGCAGCCGCGAGTGTGTGAGAGTGTGATAACCGTGTTTGGATGCGAATCTGTGATCAAAGGATTTAGCCATGATTGAGTGAGGGTGTGTGTGTATAAGGAATAAGCATGTGATCACAGAATATAAATGACCATGTGCATGTATAAATATAGCATCATTATTATAGTGTAATTGCAGTTATCTAAATAATTCGTATGCATGCAAAAGAACAAATACACAATCATTACTTCAGTGTTAATTACTTTTGTAGAGCCATAAAATGGCAGCACATTACCAGCATGTTTATAGATATAGCGCAATCAGCAGTCAATCAATAGCATGTTTAAACAGCAAATTAGGATGGTTATGTTGGCCTAGCATCTAAAGCTAAGCAACTGATGTGCGCAGTTACGTTCTTTTACTTTGTAGCCCAGTTTCCCAAAGATTTGGGCTACAGCACGTTCATCTTCGATGTCGACGAACATGCAAGGGACATCGTGCACCCCAAAAGCTACGCATGCTTCGCAATAGCGTCCTTCGAAGGTCTTCTTGAAGAACGCACGCAGCCAATGAAAGCGCAGCGAGCCGCAAATCGCCAGTTTCTGCACAGTGTCGCCATTGCAAACCAGAGGTAATTTCCGCAGCACGACAGTTTTGTTTGGATCGCTGGGATCTGCAGGCAGGCCTTGCATTTTGTCGACGAATTTCTGCCCTGCTTGTGCTGCTGCGCGCTTGCCAAGGGCAACAGCCTGCTTGTACATGGTGGGCGACATGGCTATGCCAAAGTTGCAGATCACTTGCCCTCCAGGCACCATTGGGGTGTCAGTGTATTTGGTGCGGTATGTTTCCCCAGGGTTGAAGGAGGTGGTGATCAGATTGTCCACCCCTGGTACCTCGATAACGCTGGGTGATGCGCGCAGAGATTCGTTGTTAGTTGGGATCAGGTCTTTTGAGCGCACAGTGGCGTTCACGAAGCACGCGATGCTGCCACAACGTTGATTTTGTTTAACCTTTCCATCGAATTGGTCTTCAAACGTGTGGTATGGTACTGAGCATAACACTAACTCTTCTTCAGCAGCAGCGTCTTTTTGCGTCTCTTGGCTTCTGATAATTTCACATTGGACAAATTCATGTCCCCTTCGGAAAAATTTGCGAAATCGATTTCCGCCATGGTGGAAGGGCTTGCAGCCATGTTGTTATGTCGGAAAGAAAGCTGTATGCGATGCTGCACGCTGGCAGTGAAGAAGTGAGGAAGGTTGTAAATTGAATGAGATATGGGTGAGCGCGCCCTTTATCTGCAGGCATGGACGTTAGGATTTCAGGAGCGCGACTTGCGAGTCCATGCGAAGTACAAAGCAGTACGTCCACAACCAACCAATCGAGGTGGCAATTACATCGCGCGCTTTAGCATTCACAGCGTTCGCATGCGCGCCTCTTAACGTTTCTGCGCTAATGGCGTATGCCTGAAGCGTTTTGATGTGCATGTCATTTCATTGCCATGGCCACGTGGAGCGAACAGGTTCCTGCATGGCATGCCTGAAGCGTTTTGATGTGCATGTCACTGTCATTGCCATGGCCACGTGGAGCGAACAGGTTTCCGCATAGCAATCTCGCTGAATCTGCGATAGGGCTGTATAATAATTGCGCATCACGGCGACTAAATTATTCATCCATCCGACATGGAGCGCCCAGATTACACATAATTATACCGAGTGTATCTACCGATTCCCAAGTATATCAAAAGTTATGCCTATTCCGAGTATTTTCGGTTATTACACTATACCACTCGCGTACGCTGCACAGTTTACCGCGTTTGCGTTCTTTTACGGAATATTACGCATATGCTTACAAACGATATATCAATCTGTTCGTCTATAAAAGACCTATTTGTGGTTCATTTTTCAGCCAAAATGGCCAAGTATATCAAAAGTTATGCCCATTCCGAGCATTTTCGGTTATTACACTATAACACCCGCGTACGCTGCACAATTTACTGGGAATGAATTATTTCACGGAATATTACGCCTATGCTTACAAACGATATATCAATCTGTTCGTCTATGAAAGACCTAT
>LGRX02017600.1:0-10528 GCA_001247695.2 Cymbomonas tetramitiformis
TCCCTTTGGGGCTGTGGGTCAACCTCTCTTCATGCACTCCCTTTGGGGCTGTGGGTCAACCTCTCTCCCTGGATGGAAGCAGCATGCTTTCGTGCGAGGGACAATAGATCTCATAGGCATCGCGCAGAGCTTGCCACGGCTGCTTGGTGCACGAGAGACATGCTATCGGATTGATGCGAGGCCAGGATCGGAGTACGGCAGACAGACGAGCCGAATTGGTGTCACCGTGGAGCGCTATCGGTAACGCCCTACGGTCACTTTGCCACAAAAGTCACACCGCAGGCGCTCGGTCAGCCTCCCACGCAGGGCCTGAGGCGGCCGGGATCGAGCTGGTTGCGGAATGCGCGAGCTTTGCTCTGCAGTTCCACGGAACCTGAAAGCAGCTGCTTTCGTCACATGTTTCTATGACAGTTTTGAAAGGAGAACGCTGTGAAATGCCGAGTAAACGGAAGCTCATGAAATGCTCATAGTTGACAACCAGCGTGGTTACTGGGGGTGCTTCCTGGAGGAGGCGTGGCAGCCTGGGGACCGGATCTAGGCACTGCGCACGACGAGATCTGAGGCAAGCTTTCGCCTAGCTGCGTTCTGTTCACATCCAAGCCTGCGGTTCTTGTGTGAATGCGGCGATATGGTTCCCGGACGGTATCATATGAGGGACTGCTTCTTCCCAGGGTAGGGGCAGAAGGACTTATGGCCCCCCTTGGCAAACAGCAATCGCACGGTGCGGCGATTACTTTGCACCAAGTACTGATTGCACTGATTGGGCTAACGGCTCAACCTCATGCAAATCATGTGCTGAGTGCATCGACTGGGCAGATGGGTATCCCACGTGCATGAAGCAACAACTGCATTAATCGGGCCGACAGCTCACCCACACGCATCATGTACTGAAAGTACTGCGCTTCCGCCAATGCGCCTGATGTGCGCATGCCGGCAGCCCCCCATCCCGCCCATCCGCTCTCCCACCAGAGTCACTTCCAAAAGCGGTGTCACCATTACCAGCCAATCAGTGGGCCTGAGCAGCAAGCTTCATGGAATCATTTGCCAAATTCATTTAGACTTTGAGTAGTATCAGTCCTCTCGACAAGACCCCAGCTGGGTCAAATACATTCTTCGGGTATTGCAAGCTAGGCCTTCCCTCCCCGCAGTGATAGGCATGCCAACATGTGCACCAATCGCACTGAACGGCATGAGATCGGCCAGCAAAAGCCAGCCCACCATCATCCCAGTGGATGTGAGAAGCAAATCAAGAGCAGGGCGGGGCCGTGACAAGATACCACAAACACATACACATTCCCAACCCAAATGCAAAGCAGCATGGAAAGATGATACGATGTGACCGATCGTCGCCAAACAACTGTTGGTCTCTGGGTTACGGAGTAAGCGGACCTTGCTTGTGCATCAATCGCACACACACACCACACATGTGCGGGGTGATGGGCATGCCAACATGTGCATCAATCGCACACACACACCACATATGTGCGGGGTGATAGGCATGCCAACATGTGCATCAATCGCACACTGAACGGCATGAGATCGGCCAACAAAAGCCAGCCCACCATCATCCCAGTGGATGTGAGAAGCAAATCAAGAGCAGGGCGGGGCCGTGACAAGATACCACAAACGCATACATAATCCCAACCCAGATGCAAAGCAGCATGGAAAGATGATACGATGTGACCGATCCTCGCCAAACAACTGTTGGTCTCTGGGTTACGGAGTAAGCGGACCCTGCTGGCATGCCCCCCAGTGGCTCCCGGTCGATGGATGGGACCTGTTGGTCCATGGTTATGTCATGAATGCAGTCACACCACACAGCATGGACACCCCATGTCAATCGCACACACACACACAGGTGCGGACATAGACAAAAAAAGGCAAGAAGAGTGGCGACAGACCAATCATCGAGCCGACAAAGATGGAGAACGCATAGATATAACCGCTGGAGGCGGGGATGGAGTCAGACTCCGTGTACTTGATGAGGAGCTGCAGGAACGTGGGGCCCACAAACTGTGACGCGTCGTTGAAGTTCTTGAAGATGAAGCCCAAGAAGATGCGGCCGCGGAAGCAGCTCCACTATGCGACAACCGTGTCCGGCATGTCAGTGCCCCATGAGTGACCCGCCTTATGCAACTTGTCAGCTTCCGCACACTCAGCACACCCTAAAAGCAACCCTAACTATAAAGGGTGTCGACTATCGCCATGTCAGCACCCCCGGAGCAACCCTGATGGTAAAGTGGTGTCAGACACTGCCAAGTCAGCATCCAACGAGCAACCCTAACTATAAAGGGTGTCGACTATCGCCACGTTAGCATCCTATGAGCTTCCTTGCCATAGGGTTGCTTATGGGATCTCAAACTGTGAATGATTGAGACCCATCAATCATGATGCAAACGATCATGCTCAATGAACGATTTTCATTTTTCATTCATGTGTTTGTGGTTTTCACAACATCAGGGATCCACAAGCGACCTTGGATGCTTTTAATTGATTTCAAACGTAGAGGGGTGGACTGGAATGCTCATGTAGCCATAGGAAGTTAAGGTCACACCATGATTAGCACAAGTCACCTTCTATCACAGGAGCATGGTGAACACAAGGTCCTCACCAGCACTGACAGCAACCGCATCTTTTTCCATTTATATTCAACTTGGGCATGCTTTGTCCAAGCTTCACCAAACAACATCCGTAGATGCTTGACGGTGTCAACCTCATCCAGCCGCCATACGTCGTCTTCCTACGACACGAGCAGCAGAAGGAACACATCAACAACTAGGCCATCTGAGTTGCAATCGCTTTTCCCAGGTGCATAATGAGTTAGCGTAGCCACATTCTGGACGGTGATGAGAGCGGCCAAGCAACCTCAAATGCATTTGACTGTGAGGAGATGTGCGGGTCTAGTTTCGGTGAAAGCAAGCGATTGAATTTGAGCAATTACTATAAAAACCCTAGGCAATAGGGGTAATCTACAATCCAAGCTGCAAAATTAAGCGAGCGCAAGGTGAACCCGGCGCAAAATACGTATAGAGCATGCCTCTGAGGCTATGGCACCACCCACACTATGCCTCCGCTATGATACAATATGGGCCACGCCTCCCCTATGACACAACAAAGGCCATACCTCCGCTGTGACGCAACATAGGCCATACCTCCGCCATGACACAAAATAGTCATTAGCTCCGCTATGACATGACATAGCCATGACAGAACATAGGCCATGCCTCCGCTATGACAAAACATAGGCCATGCCTCCGCTATGATACAACATGGTCACTGCTTTCGGCAGGAAGTAGGTTCGGTCTGACACGGCAGGCACAACAAGTTTGTTTGGTGGTTGTGCGTATCTACCTGGAGTGCGCTTTGATATCCGCGGGCGATAAGCGGCGTGAGCCACGAGAAGGTGAGCCTCGAGAGCACGCCGGCCTCCCCCTCCGGGCACACTTTGTCGCACGTCGGGCCATCCTCGCTGTCCAACCACACCCATAAAAGCTCGTGGTCGTCATATTCCCAAGGAACCGGACACCCGTAGTGGACAGTTGAGGTTGACGTCGTCATACCTCACTCTAGCGAGAAGCTTTCGAGGGAGCAGGCCTTGAAATAGAGGGATACCATAGGCAGCATGGGTCGCGCTTAACAAGATCGAAGCAGAATTCGCGGAGCACGGAAAGGAAGTGAGTATTAGAAAAGAGGGGTGACACCTGTCGCTGAGAGGAGCGTATCCCGCGATGTCGTGCAACTGCTCGAGAGAAACCCAGGGCACAAGTGCAGAGTTGGGGGTCTGAAACGCAGACGTCACAACTAAAAGTATACAACTAAGATATTGGACAATATAAAAGTAGACGAAATAGTCGTAGTGGCCGTTAGAGAACACGACGACGAAGTACAGCTTAATGCAGTGACAGGCAAACGCGAAACAGAATAAGAAAGGATACACCCAGCGGCCAGCCTTCTTGTAACCGTGAGTCCTCTCCATGATAAGTGATGCGAGCACTGTTGCCCAGGCACAGCCCGCAAGAATGGTATTCACGTATTTGAAAGGAGCTGCTTTTCCGCCAAAGTAAGACGAGCTGTCGACGTCATGATCTTTATTGCTCTCCAACACCCCTCCGAGTTGCATGAGGGGCATCACCGATAAGACAGCACTGGCGCAACAGAACCCCATTCCCCGCCAGCTCACTCCAATTTCGTACACAATAGCGCTAGGAAATCAATCGGACGTCGTATGTTCACGAAACGAAGAGGCAGCGTCGGGATCTCTCAGTTGCTCGAGGACGGCCAGCGCAACGCCTAGCCTGAAGTTCAAGGTTTTTAGTAACAACATACACCACGATATTGGAAATCTCATGGTTCGGAAAATGATGCCCAGGAGATATTGGAAGCCAGATATGATTTTACAGCAGCGGGATCGCATTTGAGTTACACAATGAGCTCGGTGTCGAGCTGGACATTTAGCCCTTGATCACTGCCGACAGACTCACTGCACGTCCAAGTGGCTTGGGGCAAAGCAAGCGCACTAAGCTCGCCAATTTGGGACACAAAGGGCGGGACACACCTCAGAAAAAGCTGTGCGTTGTGCACGCCGACCTTAACCAGTCGAAAGGTTTCATACTGACCCCGACGCAAGATGTGCACGCGAAAGGCCACACACACAATCATGCAAACGTAGACTACGCCGAGTATGGCGACGTCTTGGAAACACGAGGTATATGTCCCGAAAGGAAACTTGTCCCATTTGTTACTTGATAAGTCGGGAACGATGCAAAAGTCGTGCACCCAGGATGAACCCATCTTTACCGCCACCGAAGTGTCGGTGATGTGGAGGCGACGAGCAGCCCACTATACGTTAGCGTGTTCCTCTGGCGGAATCACGCGCTCTGCAGACAATAACGTTCGAATTGGTCGGTAGGTATCTTTTAAAAGGCACTTTTTTGTGACGGTTACGTTAGCTAACGCGAGCTAGCTTTCTCAGTCCCGTCCTTAATGAGATGTTCATGGTTATGGTTTTAACCGAGATGATTTTAACCGAGAAGAATGAGACTTCGAATCGTTTTTCGACCGTGGTCTCGACTCAGATTCGGATTGCACTGAATGTCCGACTGACACGCGGACAGGTATATTCCATGCGATGGTGTTTCGAGACCTCGGTCTCACTTTTGAACTTCGCGAGTCTCGTTTTTCGACCGTGGTCTCAGAATTTCGACCGTGGCGTGTTATGTTGTCGCAAACGCGTGCACATGATGGGACAAATGCTGATAGTCCTGAGTGACCTCAATGCTCGCATATATATATCCGACATATTCTCAACGTACACATGAGTCTGTAATAATCCAGGCATACTCGTAGAGCTACAAAATTTTTGAAATTCTGATATTCTGAAAACACGTGCCAAGCTCTTATATGCAAGCCCAAATTTCTAACATGTAAAAAGATAAAAACAACAGTATAACATATTCATCAAAAGATCAACAAAATAACCAAAGTACGAATTATTGTACAAAACTGTGAGCGGAGTTGTCTTAGCAGTCTAGCGCTTGGCACGCGAACAACCACCTAGCGCTTGCGAAGGCAAAACAATAATGAGTCCACCAGTCCTGACCTGCGGTCAGAGCCTACTTATTCTCAAGTCATTGTCACATCTGCAAAAACTGTAACAGGCTTCCGCCCTGAAATCTTCATCTGCCAATAGAATGTCACTATTCTATGCCAGCTTTAATGATGTTACCGTTCCCCTTCTTGACTGACACGTCAGTGGCAACATTGTAATTGTCATATCTTCTTGTCACTTCGCGGTCATCTCACAGTGACCATATCTTCTTCACCAAGTTTGTTACTCTCGAGCGATCATCACGCGCGAGGTCTGTCATACTCGGCATAACGGTCACGCCTGTCACTAGCGAGACAAACCCGGCTCCGGTACCACGAGAAGCCGGCGTTTGTTACAGTTGTCGCAAACGCGTGCACATGATGGGACAAATGCTGATAGTCCTGAGTGACCTCAATGCTCGCATATATATATCCGACATATTCTCAACGTACACATGAGTCTGTAATAATCCAGGCATACTTCAGCATAGCACACAGTGCTGAAATCTGTATAGGCAGCCCTGACCGGGAGTCCCGGTGCAGGCCCCTATGACAGATTCCTAGGTAGCCAACACTGGACCGTGACTGATCCGTAAGCCCGTGCTGTGACACACCGAGTGTCACATGTAGTTAGACTCGAGACCGCTCCTCGGAATTCACGGCCGGGAATTTCAGATTCATGGCCGTGAATCCTGACTCCGTGACCGTTCCGGGTATATCTAGCTTAGGGTTTATTTTCTTGGGGAGTTTATCTATATCAGTTTCACAGCACACACTATTATCTGTGAACTTGGATATTCCAGTAGGTCGTGGCCCCATCCACGCTTTATTCCACTTGCTAGTTTGGCCATGATTGGCTAAACGGCCGCTCGGATAGGTGGTGCGCGTCTGCGCGTTTGGGCATTAGTGGAGATTATGAGATGAGCGGCTTGCGGTGAGCGACTTTGGGCCGCAGCTATGGGGTGCCGGCTTGGATTGGGTTTCGTCGTCGCAATGTTCGATATTCGCGGTTCTCTGCTCGCTCTGATCCCGCCTGCTGCCGTGTTTTGGGCTGGTGACCTAGGCACCTTTGACTTCGACGACATCTTCCTTCGCCCCTCGCTAGCATGGCCCGACCGCTCGTTCCGTGTCCGTGGCGTCGCATTTTCTCCGCGGCCCTACCCAAACGTGCTGCAGCGTACCGCCTCCCCTCAGGCTTATCTGAGAATGGGTATGACAACGCGATCTAAGAAATCCCTCACGAGGGACAGCGATATAGACGCCTCCTTGCGGCTCATCGACGGGGTGCGGAACACTCCAACGGCTGCTACACCTGTGGTTCCCACTCCCAACCCTGCATCGAACGTGGACGCGGACGTTGCCGTCAGACGTTATTTGCAGGAGCAGTCCAAGTTGGTGGACGAGATTTACAAGGCACGACTGCATCGGGCTTGGGCTAAGAGTATCCGTGAGGATATTCTTGGTGACAAGAAACATCATTTTCGCGGTACGGACGACGCTGGCCTCCTGTCCGACCTGGTGGTGCAGCTACGCACAGAGTTTCAGTCTGCTGGTTTGGAGCTGCGTTCCTTTGACCTCGACGACCCTCTGGTGCCCGTGGTCAGCAGAGTGAATGGACTGCTGTACGACGTTCTGGCTCTCGTGGTGGAGAAGCACAGCAACGCGTATGTCTGGCTGACTGGCACCGACTCCTCGACTGACCGAGATGGACGACGTGCTCTTGTCGACATCATCAAGGGCTCTGTGCCGGTGGCGCTGCGGGAGTCGCAGCAGGAGGAGCATGCGGCTTTACGTTATCCCGCAAACGTTGACCCGCAGCCGATTTTGGCTAAGGAGCAGCGTTTGGTGCGGGATAACAGGACTTCAGACTGGACTCCGACCGAGGCGACGCGGAAATTATCCCTCTACACCCGCCTCGACCCCGTGTTTTACGCGGCGGTAAAGGTCCGCTATCCCATGGCTGCCGACCTGTCCCACGTGTCCCTTGCTTCTCTTCGCTCCTTAGTGGTCGAGATTTATCAGTCTTGGGCGCAGACGGACGGGGGGAAGGCAGCTTCTGGTGCGGGGGGGGTCTCCGCACACCTCTCCAGCAGTGAGTACGATGCGCTGCTCCAAAAGATCACGGAGCTCAAGGAGCTCGTGCAGGGTCAGCACGGTGAGGCCGCTCCGGTGGTGCGGCAGCAGCGGGAGCGTGTTCAGCAGAGACAGCAGCAGCAGAAGGGGCAGCATCCGCGGGGGTTCCGTGTGGGGACCCACAAGGCTCCGCCGGTGGGATTCGACCGCGACGAGCGACGTGCAAAGCCTTTCTGCGGGAAGTGCAAGAAAGCGGGAAAAGGTGAGCAATATCACTTTTACCGCGACTGCCCGTTGGGTGGACGTCAGCACCCGCCCAACTCTGCAGCATCATTTTGTATCCCTATCGACGAGGAGGATGCGGAAGGGGTGCACGCGTTGGCGATGTGTGCGGTGTTCCAGCATGCTGCGGATGATGGCGCAGAGGCTTTCGCGCGCGCTGCGGCTGCGTATGGGCCGCCTGCGGTGCTTTCTGCGGGTGCGGTGGGAGGCATCGACGTGTCCGCCTACGGCTTCACCGTGGAGCAGCAGCCGAGTTCTGAGGGTGAGTCCATTCTCCAAAGGCTCGACGACCTTGCTGCGGAGGTTCACTCCGCAGCCAATCCGCAGGTGCACTACACCCATGCTTCCTTCCCGCCTCCTGCCGGCATTGGACAGGAGGCTTCGGCTCTGGTGTGTGGGCCCGCCGCAGCGGTAGCCGCACCGGAGGAGCAGGTTCCGGCAGGTGGTGCGGCGGCATCGGCATCCGCCGTGCCGGCCCCTGCTATGCCTGTCTCGCAGGGAGAGGATGTGAAACCCGCGCCACTGCAATCGGCGCGGGTGACCACCACAGCGGACGCGGACGGTGAGTTCGCGGGGTTCGTTCAGACCGTCAACCACGCCGCCGTCGGACAGGTTGACCTCACGGGTTACGACACGGACGATTACGAGGACCTCGCCGACGGCAGCTTCATCGTGAAGCCGCGGACTCCGGCCATTTCGGCTAATCATGCGTCGGAGTCCGCGACCCACGTGCCTCAGTCTGGTGGTGCATCCCGCACCTACGGTTGTGGCAAGCCGCCATGGGGCTTCCCCGCACACGCGGGCCCGTGGGGGTTTCATTACTTTGTCTCTCTCTTTCTTTTGATCTCGATCATGGGAGTGGGAGCTGCCGCCTATACGGCGGCCAATGACCTTGGCTCTGTGCAAGCATCGGGTCGGGCTGCACCGCAGCCTGTGCTGTGCAGGGGAGATCTCTGCATCTACTCTGGTATCTCCGAGCTAGACCCTGTCACACTGGATGCCGTCCTGCACTCCCTGGGTGCTGCGGCAGTGCTACTACCGCCTGACCCACTGGAGGGCAGTGCTGCGGGATGCTACGGTGGACATTGTGATGGCGGTGCTCCTCTGATCTTTGACCCCGAGTAGTTTTATTCCTGGTTCTGGCAGTGCACCACCTTCTGGTGGTGTGCTGAGATGTGCTTTGACCTCAACATGGTCTTCAATTGGCTTTTGCTTTGACTCCTTATATCCGTTAATCTGACTTGCTGGCGCCGTGCCTTTCAGTAGTTTAGCAGGACCTATATGCCTGTATGTTTCTGCACTTGTGCCGGCTAGAGGGTTTCAATTTGTGTATCAGAATTGCGCAGTTGAATTAGCAGTTAGGTTTGTCACCCTAGCTCCTACCCTAACTTATCTTGACTTATCTGACTTACCTGTCAGTCACCACCCACAGTGCTGGGGTGGTGTGCTGAAATCTGTATAGGCAGCCCTGACCGGGAGTCCCGGTGCAGGCCCCTATGACAGATTCCTAGGTAGCCAACACTGGACCGTGACTGATCCGTAAGCCCGTGCTGTGACACACCGAGTGTCACATGTAGTTAGACTCGAGACCGCTCCTCGGAATTCACGGCCGGGAATTTCAGATTCATGGCCGTGAATCCTGACTCCGTGACCGTTCCGGGTATATCTAGCTTAGGGTTTATTTTCTTGGGGAGTTTATCTATATCAGTTTCACAGCACACACTATTATCTGTGAACTTGGATATTCCAGTACACAGTCGTAGAGCTACAAAATTTTTGAAAATCTGATATTCTGAAAACACGTGCCAAGCTCTTATATGCAAGCCCAAATTTCTAACATGTAAAAAGATAAAAACCACAGTATAACATATTCATCAAAAGATCAGGCCTATTTTGGCTCAAATAGCCTTACGCCTACGGTTTAATGTTATGTTTGCGAAGTTTTGAAGGTTGCCTTACCCCACCACAACATATCCAAGTGTCACACAAAAGTTGGTTCTTGAAATATTTTCATTTTTTGAGAAATATGGCCCGAAAACCGTTGTTTTCGGGATATTTTCTGCATTTTAGGCCTATTTTGGCTCAAATAGCCTTACGCCTACGGTTTAATGTCATGTTTGCGAAGTTTTGAAGGTTGTCTTACCCCACCACAACATATCTAAGTGTCACACAAAAGTTGTTTCTTGAAATTTCTTTTATTTTTTGAGAAATATGGCCCGAAAACCGTTGTTTTCGGGATGTTTTCAGCATTTTAGGCCTATTTTGGCTCAAATAGCCTTACGCCTACGGTTTAATGTTATGTTTGCGAAGTTTTGAAGGTTGCCTTACCCCACCACAAAATATCCAGGTGTCACACAAAAGTTGGTTCTTGAAATTCTTTTATTTTTTGAGAAATATGGTCCGAAAACCGTTGTTTTCGGGCTGTTTTCTGCATTTTAGGCCTATTTTGGCTCAAATAGCCTTACGCCTACGGTTTAATGTTATGTTTGCGAAGTTTTGAAGGTTGTCTCATCCCACCACAACATATCCAAGTGTCACACAAAATATGGTTCTTGAAATTGTTTTCATTTTTTGAGAAATATGGCCC